>BDRX01000126.1:14564-135700 GCA_003203535.1 Raphidocelis subcapitata | reverse complement strand
AGGGCGCGACCCCAAACTCTCCCCGGTCCCCGCGCCCACCTAGCTGCCACCAGTGCAGCAGTAAGCTGCACTGTGGCCCTGCCCCTTAGGCCTTACAGGCTAAGGCAGGTTGCTAGGCCACCCACGTATCCCTGGCCGTGACACTCCTCCCCCTCAGATCCAAGAGTCCCTTCTGGACTGCTTAGATTGGGGTGTGTCACTTTGGCTTAGCGGCGCTTCGTCCGCTTGGCGCGCCGTTCAGGCGGCGCCTCAGGGGCGGTGCCGACTCGCGGCTGTGGCTGAGCAGGCGGCCTGCCGCCTTTGCTCTGCCAGTACTCAGTGACGGCAGACTCTGTCAAGAGCTCTTCCTTGCGCCACTCGTTGTGCTCAGGGCCACAGCCCTTGTACTGGATCAGATACTGGTACTGAGGTGGCTCACCGCGCACACGGTGGCCAAGCACTGCCTCAATCTCATACCAGTGCCTGCCATCATCCTCCAGCAGCAGGGGCAACACTGTGCGCCGCCGCCCTGGTGGAGCTTTGTAGGGCCGGAGCAGTGATACATGGAACACTGGGTGCAACCTCAAGTGAGCAGGCAGCTCCAACTTGTAGGCCACCGGGCCCGCCGCTTTCAGCACCTTAAAAGGACCCACAAAAGTTGGCATCAGTTTCTGCGTGCCCGGCGTTTTGAGCTTTATGTTCCGGGTGCTGAGGAGCACGTCCTCCCCCTCAGAAAAAGAGCGCTCGGATCGCCGTGCATCCGCAAACTTCTTTTGCCGCTCCTGCGCCGCTTTCAGCAGCGCGCGCGCCTCCTCCAAGCTGGTCTGCAGCTGAGTTGCGTGCTGATCGGCATCAGGGTGCTCCGCGCGCGGCAGCCCCTGTGTCGCCGGCGTCACCGGCTGCCGACCGTAGTTCAGAAAGAAAGGGCTTGCCCCCGTGCTCGCATGTTTAGCAGCGTTCACCGCAAACTCAGCACAGGAAAGCTTGGTATCCCAATCATCCTGCAGAGGGCCAACATACGCCCTCAGCATTTCCTCAAGCACGCGATTCACGCGCTCCGTTTGACCGTCGGTCTGCGGGTGAAAGGCAGTGGACAGCTTATGCTTGATCCCAAGGCCCTCACACAACTGCTTGAAGAACAGGGCCGCGTACTGCGGGCCCCTATCACTGATAATGTCATCCGGCACGCCATGCAGGCGCACTACATGGTCAACAAACAGTTGAGCCAAGCCCTCAGCCGTGAGGTCGGAGTTTGTGGCTGCAAAATGCACCATTTTGGTCAGCCGGCACACAAACACGGCAATGGCATCAAAGCCGTCCTTTGTGCAAGGCAGAGCAACTATGAGATCACTGCTCACGCTGCCCCACGGGCGATCGGGTATTGGCAGCGGCTGGAGCAAACCCCCAGGCTTGCTCTGCAGCGGCTTGTTGCGCTGGCAGCTGTCGCAGTGCGTGCAGTAGCGCCGCACGTCTTGCGTCAGCCCAGGCCACCAATAGGAAGCAGCTACGGCTTCCAGAGTCTTTGCCGTTCCCAAATGGCCGTACATAGGGGAATCGTGCATCTCGCGCAGCACTCGCTGGCGTAGATCGCCTGCAGCAGGCACCACCACTCTGCCTGCATGCTGCCACAGCCCTGTGGCAGCGTCCAGCTCTGGCTTCTGCAGAGGCCGCCACGCACTAAACCAAGGATCCCTACCGTAGGTATCCCGGATAGCCTCAGCAAGCGGCTTACTCGCCGTTGCGGGGATGGGTGCTGCGCGTTCGCGTCTCTCGCGCGGGGTTTCCGATTCTTCACCGGGCAACACCTCCCTGAACCGGTTAACACCTGCTTTTGAACGCCGCGGGCGTTCCTGCGGTGCCGATTCTTGCTCCGCGCGGGCGTCACCCGCCGCGTCGCCAGCCGCTGCGCGCGTCGCGCGCGTCAGGGCAGACAGTACTGGAAAGCTGGCTTCCGCTGGCCTGCGGCTCAGGGGATCAGCCACATTCTTACGCCCTTGAATATACTGCCAGCGGAACTTGAAGCGCGCGAGCAATTCCTGCCAGCGTGCCTGCCGCTGCGACAACACCGACTTCTCAAAGAACGTGTTGGGGTTGTGGTCCGTTATGACGGTGAACTCTGTCCCGTCAAGGTAGCAGCGCCACACCCGCAGCGCATGGACCAATGCAAAGAGCTCTTTTTCACCGGTGCCATAGTTTAGCTCGGCCGGCGAGAGTTTTGCGCTCTCGAACGCCACTGGGCGCCCGTCTTGGACCAAGGCGGCGCCGACCGCCCCGTCCGAAGCATCGCAGATCAGCTCAAAGGGCTGGTTCAGATCTGGAATGCTCAGCACTGGTGCCGAGGACAACGCCTCTTTGACCCATGCAAAGGCCGCTTGGCACTTATCGCCCCACTGCCAGGGAACACCCTTCTTTAGCAGAGCCGTCAGCGGCCGCACCATGTGCGAGTAGCCCATCAGAAATTTTCTGAAGTAGTTGGCCAGACCCAAAAAAGGAGCGCACCTCGTTCGCATTTTTCGGCGCGGGCCACGCAGCCACCGCCGCCGCCTTCCTGGGGTCCACGCGGACGCCTTCGGCGCTCACGACGTGGCCAAGAAACTCAACCTCTGGCTGCATAAAAGAACACTTTTTGAGGCGGCAGTACAAGCGCGCCTCTCGCAGCTTTTGCAGCACTGCCCGCATGTGTTGCAGGTGAGACTCACGGTCCCGGCTGAAAATGAGCAGGTCGTCCAGATAAACAAGTACACACTTGCCCATCAGGCTTCCAAACACATTATTCATCATATGCTGGAAGGTGCTTGGAGCATTAGTCAGCCCCATTGGCAGCACACGCCACTGAAACAGGCCTGTAGGGGTGCGGAAGGCCGTCTTTGGCACATCCTCCTCTTTGATTCTGATCTGGTAGTAGCCACTAGCCAGATCCAGGCCAGAAAACACTTTGGCACCATGCAGCTGGTCCAAAAGGTCTTCAATGCGCGGAAGCGGGTAACGGTTCTTAACCGTGATGGCATTGAGGGCTCTACAGTCCAGGACCATACGAAAGCCGCCATCTTTCTTCCTTGCAAACATCACGGGAGCGCCAAAAGGGGAAGAGCTCGGCTCAATGTATCCCTTTTGCAGCAGATCCTCAACCTGCTTGTCCAACTCGGCGCGCTCACCGCGACTCAGACGGTACATGGCCTTAAAAGGCGGCACTACGCCCGGTTCAAGCGTAATTGTGTGCCCCTCGCCCCTGTCCGGAGGCAAGCCTGCAGGGAGTTCCTCGGGGAACACATCTGCAAACTCCTTCAAGACAGCTGTCACTGCGGGGTCTGCTGCTGGCTTTTGTGGAGCATCCTCCCCCTCAGGCAGATCGATGTCCGGCCAGGCCCCCTCATCCTGCCCCTCTGGCGGGTCTTTGCGGACCACTGCCACGTAAAGCTCGGCGCCTTTCCTCAGAACGCGCGCAAACTGCAGGGCAGACACTACGGGCACACTTGTCCCCAGGGCAAGCTGATGTGTGGGCTCAGCGCGCACGGTCAAGCGGCGCGCGCCCTTCCGCAGCCGCACCTCGCGGCGGCTGCAGTGAATCACCGCTCTGTGCTCACACAGCCAATTGTCCCCTAAAAGGATATCGTGGCGTTCCGCCAGCGGGATCACATAAGCTTTCACCCTGCCGGTGAAGGCGCCCAACTTGAGGGCAACACTGCACATGCCTTCAACCGGCACCGGGGTTCCGTCGGCCAGGGCAACGCTATCAGAGCAAGGGGTCACACTAATCCCAGCTCTGTCAGCCCATTCAGACCGCACGAAACAGTGAGAAGCACCAGTGTCTAACGCGACTTTCGCGGGGCGGCTCGCTGCCGTTCCATGCAGCACTAGCCCCACCCCTGCTGATGCTCCCAAAGCGCGAGGCCGCTTAGGCGCCTTGTCCGCGCTTGTGCCCAGTACGGCCGCCGAAATCACTGCCGGCTGGTCGTACCAAACCCGCAAGACTGAAGGCGCTGCGACGGCTGCGCCGTCGCGGCCTGCCAACACTGGCTGGCCCGGAGCAAACTCCCGATGCAACCTCATCCCTTGGGTCAGTTTTGCCATGCCCTTCCAAGCTGGCAAAACAACGCAGGCGCTGACGGTATGCGGGCTGCGCCGCTTGCACTCGCGATACCGCTGCAGAATTCGCTGCGCCTGCTTGGGAGGGGGGTGCAGCCACACTGTGTGCGCCCCGCCGCCATCTGGCTTCTCCCAATCCGTGCTGCTACGCTGTGCGGGCTGCGGCACCAAGTGCCCTGCCAGCCCCGGGAACGGCTCAAAAGCACAGGTCACCCCAAGCTCCCTCTGGATGCTGTGGAATACCCGCTTTGTAACCCCCATGTGGTCGGATCCGCGTTCTGCAAGTTCATCCTGTTTACTGCCCGCCTTTGGGGTGGCACGCGCAGCCTTGCGCCGCGCGCGCCGCCTGCGCGCCTGGCGCTTAGAGGGGGGGCGTTGCTTCGCAGCAACCCGGCGCATCAACGGCGCCGGAGGGGATAAAAGTGCTGGTGTGCGCGCAACTGCCGCCACACACGCTGCCAAACGTTCCGCCGCCGCTTGCGACTCAAACGCGTTGGCTTCCGGCGGACCCGCCGCTCCCTACTTCTTGCCGTGGCGCACCACGTCCGGGTAGCCCGGCACTGGGTTCGTGCACTGCGCCAGCACGTGGCCCTCCGCCTTGCAGTGGAAGCAGGCCCTGTTGCCGGAGGCCATCATCTGCGACCACGCGCTCTGCGGGCGCGAGAACCTGACCTCCCCAATGTAGTAGGACTTGCGCTTCGGCTCGGGCCGGGTGCCGCTGCCGCTGGCACCGCCGTTGCCGCCGCCGGGGCGCGGCTTCTTGCCGTGGCCGCCGGGGCCGTTCTTGCCGCCGGCGCCCTTGCCGCGCGGGCGCTTGTCGCCCGCGCCGGCGCCGCCCTCGCCGCCCGCGCTGCCACCGCCAGCGCCGCCGCCCTGGGCGCCTGCCGAGAGGTTTGCGTTGGGGAGCATGTTGTGCGTGAGCAGGGCGTGCTTGCGCAGGTCCACATAGGTGGTCCAGGCCAGACCGGTCTGGGGGTTGATGTAGCAGCGCGCGTACAGCGGCTCGCCCTGCATCCCCTTCAGAAACCGGTGGATCTTGTCCTGCTCAGCCTGAGCACCGGCCAGCGCGCAGCCCCTCAAAAGCGTGCAAATACGCATCGAGGTCGCCGCCGCGCATGCGGAGGCGGTCCAGCTGGTGCCGGGCCTTAATGCCTCGGCCCGAGGCCATAAACCGCTCCCGCAAATAGCCCTTAAAACCCTCCCAGTCCGGGGGAGCCAGGCTCGCAGCCTTCCGGCTCATGACCTCCAAGTTCCAAGCCTTGGCGGCCGCCCCCTCCAAATAGGTGCTTGCCAAAACAACCCATTTGTCAACGGGGCAGTTAGTCAGGTCCAGGTAGATCTCCATGGCGGACAACCAGTCCTCAACATGCGGATCCTCCCCACCTGAGTACTTGAGGGGCATGGCCGGCCTCGCCGTGCCAAAGGGGGTCTCGGCGGCGGCACCGCCGCTGCCGCCGGCGCCGCCGTTCCCGGCGCCGCTGCCCCCGGCGCCGCCGTCCCCGGCGCCGCCCTCCCCCACCACCCCGCACATAATGACAGTGTGCCGCGGGAGGTCAGACCCAAAAACCCGTGCATACAGCGAACGCGGTTTCTCAAACAGCCAGCTCAGGCTGCTGGGCCAAGAGGACCCACCGTCAGAGGCGTCCTCGTCAGCGCTCATGTTGATGCGCAGCGCGCGCTGGTAGGCGTCCTCGCCGGTCTCGCCGTCGGCCTCCAGCATAGCGCGCAGCGCCGCCTCGCCACCGGGCGACAGCGGCTCCTTGTAGTTGACCTTGGGCAGGCTGGGGTTGAGCAGGCGCATGTTGTGCGCCGCCTCCTCACCCAGGGGCGCCGGCGGGACGCCCAGCGCCACCTGCCGCGCCGCGTCCAGCGCCGGCTGACCGGCGCCGGCCCATTTGGCAATCGCCCTCAGGTCCTTCGCCGTGCGCACGGCGGTCACCACGCCGTGCACAGACGCGAAGATGGTCTTGAGCTCGGCCAGCTGCAGCCGCGTGAGGCACAGCGCCTGGCGCAGCTCGTCCGCCTCCAAAATCTGCGCCGCCGCCACGACGGCCATCTCCTCGGCCGAGGACAGCCGCGTCGCGTAGCCGTCGACCACGGTGCACTGCGCAGCCAGGAGGGCCTTGGCCTCCTCCAGGCTGATCACGGTGCGGGCGTAGTGGCGCGTCTTGATGTTGAGGGCGGCGGCCAGCTGGTCGCGCTGCTCCTGTGCCTCCCTCAGGTCGGCACGCAGCCGCTCGTTCTCAAGCTGGGCGAGCTCGACGTCTGAGAGGGGGAGCTTGGGCTCCTGCGGGCGGTAGGGGGTCGCGTTGTGAACCGCGGTTGGCACTACGGCCTTGGTCCCCACCAGCCAGAGGCCCTTCCTGGCCCTCACGCAGAGCCTTCCGGCCGCCATATAGGCGCGCCAAAGCCCACCGACCATCTGGTCGGCCCCGGGTTCCCCCAGGCTCACCTCAGCGTCCGAGCTACCGCCCGAGCTGTTGCCCTCAGTGCCATCGGCAGGGCCCCCCTCCTCGCCCATGGGCTTGGCCGGGGTATGGTATTCGCCGGACTCCGTAGAGCCCAGCTTGGTCTCAGCCCCACTCGGGGGCGTCGCGTCGCTCGACATGAGCTCAGCGAAGTTGGTACGTGCGGTACGTGTGGTTGCTTTAGCTTCATCCTGACTGATCATCCAGTGTAACGCGACGATCCCTGTAGAAGTCCTTAGACCGGGCCCTTCAAGGGTACTTAAGGGCGCGACCCCAAACTCTCCCCGGTCCCCGCGCCCACCTAGCTGCCACCAGTGCAGCAGTAAGCTGCACTGTGGCCCTGCCCCTTAGGCCTTACAGGCTAAGGCAGGTTGCTAGGCCACCCACGTATCCCTGGCCGTGACAGTAGACCGCAGAGCCAAAAAAACGCGCGCGGCCCCCCGAACGGGCGGGCGGCCCCGGCCGGGGCCCCAGCCGCCGGCGGCGGCGGCATCCGCCGCTCCCGGCTGCCACCCCGCGCAGGCCGGCGCGCCGCGCCCCGCGCCCCGGCCGCGGTCGCGTCGGCGCCGATTTTACAGGCCCCCCGGCCGGGCGGCGGCGGCCGCGGCCGCGGGCGCGCGCGCGCGTGGGCACTCTTCGGGATAAGGGGGCGGGGCGGAGCCCGAGTGGGCACTTGGCATCTGTGACTGGGTCTGTAACAAAACTGGTTTCGGGGGGCTCGTTTGTTGCACGTTGTTGCTTGCGCCGTCAGCGCCCCTGCGGCACCGCGGGCGCGCCGTTCTCCTTGTCCTGCGCCGGCGCATCCAGCAGGGCGAGCGCCGCCGCCGCCTCCCTCCGGGTCTCCTCCCCCGGCGCGGTGCGCGCGAGGAAGCCCAGCGCAGCGCGCGCCGCCTCGAGGGTCGCGCCGCCGCCGCCGCCGCCGCCGCCCTGGGGCGCCGCCGCCGCCGCCGCCGCCGCCCACTCGCCGGGCGCCGCGCCCCCCGCGGCCTCGGCCGCCGCCGCAGCGGCGGCGCGCAGCGCGTCGAGGCTCGGCTTGGCGCACGCGTGCGCCACGCAGCCGGCGGCCTCCTTGGCGACCGCCGCAAACGCGGCGAGCTGGCGCGGCGGCAGCGCGCCCAGCGCGCGGGGCGCGCCGTCGCAGACCTGCTGCAGCGGCTCGGCCGCAATCATGCCCAGCCCCGGCTGCCGCAGCCCGAGGCAGACTGCCTCCCAGGCCGAGTCCCAAAGCGCCGCCTCGGCCGCATCCGCGGGCGGCGCGGCGGCGGCGCCGGGGGCGGCGGCGGCGACGTCGGGCGCGAGGACGGCCAGCGCCGCGCCGGCGAGCTCCACGGGCACCTGCCACACCGGCCGCCGGCCGTCGGGGTCAGGCGCCGCCGCCATCGCCGCCGCGATCGCCGCCGGCGCGCCCGCGGCGCGCAGCGCGGCGCGCGCCGCGGGCCCCGCCGGCGCCGGCCGCCACGACAGCAGGCGCGCCAGCGCCGCCGCATTGCGCGCCGCGAGGCCCTCGGCGAGGGAGCCGTACGGCGCCCCGCCCGGCGGCGGCGCGAGCGCCGCGACCAGCGCGGCGGGCGCCGACGCGACCGCCTCGAGCGTCGGCGGCCGGCCGTCGCCCTCCGCCAGCTCAGCCAGCGACAGCCGCTGCACCACCGACAGCGCGCCCTGCCGGTCCTCCGCCGCGGCGACGCCGCCCGCGGCGGCGCCGGCGCCCAGCAGCGCGTCGAGCAGCGCGGGGCCGTCGCAGGCGCGCAGCGCGGGGAGGGGGCTGACCTCCTCGTGCTCCAGGAAAAGGTGCTTGAGGGCCTCCACGGCGTCGTGCTGCGGGGTTTGGTTTGGTTGGGCCGCGTGCGGGGGTTTCGGTTTAGGTTTGATCGGCACAGGGGGAGGTTGAAGGTTGAACAACGAGGCAGGGGCGGGGATTGTGTCGGGGCTGCAGTTGGGCCTGGAATACTTCGGTCAGGAGGCTGCCCCAAACACGGGCACGGACACAGCAAGGGCTGCACGCAACAGCCCCAAACGCTCCGCCGCCCTGCGCACCACGGCCGCGGCGTCGAAGGTTCCATCCGGCGCGGCGCGCAGCGCGGCGCCGCAAGTGTCGACGACATCCGGCGCCTTCCTCAGGCCGTTGGCGCCGTCCTCGCGCGCGCTGAGCCGCGCCGCCAGCCGCATCAGCCAGCACCCCGCCCCCCCGCCCGGCCGGCCCGCGGCGGCGGCGGCCGCGGCGGCGGCCGCGGGCGGCAGCGGCGACGGCACCGCGCGCGCGGCGGGCCAGCAGGCGCGGACGAGGGCCAGCGCGGCCGCAACTTCGGGGCCGGGCCGTCCCGAGTCCTCCTCCCCCAGAAGCCCCGAGTCAAACGCGCGCCACAGCGCGTATTTGGGCTTCGAAAGGGTCCCCCCGATGTCTGCCGCATCCATGAGCGCCACCAGAACCGCCCGCGGCAGCGCCGGCGCGAGGGCGGGCGGCGGGGCGGCGGCGGCCGCGGCCGCGCCGTCGGCGGGTGCGGCGGCCGCGGCGGGGCCCGCTGAGAGGCGGACAAGGGCGAGGAGGAAGCCCGGGGCCCTCACCAGGGCAGTGGGGAGCTCTGGCGCAAACGCCTCGGGGGCCTGCACGCAGGGGAGGGGGGCCGGCGGGCGCCGATGCGGGGAGTCAGGGGGCGGGCCGGCGGCGGCGCGGCAGCGCATGCGTTTGTGTGGCAGCCCCTCAATAGTGATTGGGGCGTTGAGGGGTGGGCAGTGGGGGAAGGCAGGGAGCACTGGAGCGCGCCCACCTGCTCAGTGGCGGCCACCACAGCCGCCAGGGCGAGCTGCAGCGCCCCTTCCAGAGCGCGCGCCTCGAGCCCTGCGCCGCCGCCGTCCCCACCAGACGCCGCCCCCCCATCCGCCTTTGGCCGCTTGGCGCCGGGCTCCTCGCCGCCGTCGGCGGGGGCGGCGGCGGCGGCGGCGGGGCGCGGGGGTGCGGGCGGGTCTGGCCCGCCGCCGCCGCCCGCGGCCCCCGCCCAGGCGGCGGCGGCGGCCACGGCGGCGGGCGTCAGCAGCGGGGCGGGGACCCGCGGCGGCGCGTCCGAGCCGCCGCCGGCGTCCGGTGAGAGCTCGGCGACGGCGACCAGCGCCGCCAGCTCGGCGCCGGGGCTGGCCAGGGCGCCGGCCAGGGATTCGCAGGCCGCTGGGGAGGCTGCCGCCCGGTCGGCGGCGGGCACCGCCGCCACGCGCGCCTGGAAGCGGCGTGCCGCCGCTGCGCGGTCGTCCGGGGAGCCCGGGGCGCCGATCTCCTCGATCAGGGCGCGCAGGGCGGCATCCACCCCGCCCTCGCTGGCCATGCCGGAGTTTTGGTTTCAAGGGCGCAGCGGGGCAGGCAACCGCTCATTGGCGATGAAACGCGCTATGTGCACGCTTTACTTCGCTTTGAGACCTGCCCGAGCCCGGGATGGGGCGATGCGGCGCCGCCGACCGGCGTGGGTTGACCGGGTTGCGTCAGCCCGCCGAGCGCGCGCGCGGCAGTTTCAGCAGGCCCCCAACGGCTCAGGATATTTACAGGCGCGCCGCGCACGCGCCGCAGCATTCCAGGGCAGCCCCCAGGGGGCAACTGGCCCCCCGTCCGACGGCCGACGCCCAAATCAAAAGCGGGCGCCGGCCCCGCCCCCGCCCCCGCCCCCGCCCCATCCCCGCCCTGCAGAGCCGCCCGAAGCCGCCCAACCGAGGCCGGGTCCGCCCCCAAGCAGGCGCGCACAAACACAAGCAAACGCCCCCCCCCCCGCCCCCCAGGCCCTGGGCAGCGTGGACGCCGTGATAAACTGCGCCGCGCTGTCGCAGCCGGCGCTGTGCGAGCAGGACTACCAGCTGGCGCGCGCGGTCAACGTTCCCGACAAGGTCTGTCGTTTTTTGAGGGGGGGGCGAAGGGGGGCTGTTTATGCAGCTGGCGTAAGCGTTTGTTTAGGGGGTCTTTTCCAAGACAAGGGGTGCGGGTTTGGCCGCCGATTCCTCCCTGCTTGGCGGGCTTTCCGCGCCCCTCCCTTGCACAGGCGTCCCGCGCCCAGGGTTGTGCGCTTGCACGCACTACGTGCACGGCGCACGGCGCACGGGCGCGCACAAACAGGCAACTTCCTCGAAAAATAAGCACCCGACCCAACCGACCCAAACCGCGCAGCTCATTGCCGCGCTGGTGAGGCAGCGGCGCACCCGCCACGTTGAGGCGCTGCTCGTCCACATCTCAACAGACCAGGTGGGGGTGGGGGGTGGGGCGGGGGTGTGTGTGGGGGAGGGGGTTGGGGTGGGGTGGGGTGTGGGGTGGGGTGTGGGGCGTGGGGTGGGGTGGGGTGTGGGGTGGGGTGTGGGGTGGGGTGGGGTGTGGGGTGGGGTGGGGTGGCTGCGGGGGGGACGAGGGGGAGGAGGCGCTGCGGCGCCTTTTGGGGGTCGGGCTTTTGGGGGGGCATGCGCCTTTGCGTGGTCTGCCAGGGGGTGCTTCTGCCTGCGCTACCAGCAGCAGCACCCCCGGCAGGCGGCGGCCCGTTGGGTGCGACGCGGGCGATCCAAACACGCCGAGGCAATTGTAATCGCGGCCGGGGGGAAGAGCGCGCCGCAACAAAACCTCCCAGCCCGAAACCCCCCAGCCCCAAACCCCCCAGCCCGGAAACCCCCAAACCAGAACCCCCCTCCCAGCCCCAAACGCCCGAGCCGGAAGCCTCCCAACACACAACCTCCGGCAACTCCCCCTCAGGTGTACGACGGCAGCCACGCTGACTGGACGGAGACGGACCGTACCGCCCCCATCAATGCGTACGGCCGCTCCAAGCTGGAGGCGGAGCAGTACGTGCGGTGAGGGGGGGGCAGTACACGCGGGCAGTACATGCGGGCAGGGTGGGCAGTACACGCGGCAGAGTAGGCAGCAGCGCGCCCACAAGTTGCCGTTGTGGAGCGGCGGGCAGAAGCCCGCCGCCGGTTGCTGCCCTCCCACTGCAGACGCCCCGAAGCCGCGCCCCAAAACGCGGTGGACGCAACTCCCCTAACCCGCCGGCGCCGCGCATCCAAATTCACCCTGCCCGAAAACAAAATAAACACCCCCCCCCCACACACACACACACGCAAACCCCCAGCACGCACTGGGAGCGCCGCATCATCCTCCGCTCATCGCTCATCTACGGCCCGCAGCCGCCCCACCCGGTGAGCCCGCCGAGCCGGGGGCGCCGCTGCGTTGCAAACGCAACGGGCGGGTTGCGGCCTGTTTGGGAAGCTCCCTGCAGGCCCCAACAGCAGGCCTTTTTTGCAGGGCTCGCGCCACGCAGCGGTCGCATCAGAGCAGCCCCCGGCCGGAGCGCCCGCCCCCGACCCCCTGCAACGCCCCTCGCCCCAACCTTTGACCCCCCCCAATCCCCCACCCTCTTCCACCCCGAAAACCCGCCCCCTCCCCCCCCCAAAGGTGGGCCGCCCCCTGTTCCTGCAGTTTGTCGAGGAGGCGCTGAGGGAGGGGCGGCCCACGCGCTTCCTGGAGGACGAGTTCAGGTGGGGGCGCTCGAGTGCCCCTGGGGTGTGTGGCGTGCTCGCCTGCGCGCTCGAGCGCTTGGGCGCTTGTGCGCCTGGACGCAAACAGTCGGCAAGACCTCGGCCGCCCCGAAAACCAACTCAAAGCAGCTTTCCACCCTCGAAAACACCCCGAACCCACCCTTGGACTGCGCAAACTCACCCAAAAACCGCGCACAAAACGCACCCCACCACCCCAAACAAACCGCCAGGTCTGCGGTTTACGTGAAGGACATCTGTGCTGTGGTGTCCCACCTGATCAAGCTGCTGCCCGACGCGCCCCCCCACCACACCTACAACCTGGGGGGCCCCGAGCGCCTGAGCCGCCTGGACGTCGCGCGCGCGGTGGCGCGGCACTGCGGGCACGGGGAGAAGGCGATAGAGGCGGTCACGAGCTCCAGCATGGGCGACAGGTCGGTTCGGGGGGGGGCCGGCGCTTTGCGCTGGGTTTCCCGGCCGTGCCACGCTTGGGCCCAGATCGTGCTGTGATGCAGGGGCATGCCTTGAGGCGCTGCAACCCCCTCCCCGGCACGCATCATCACCCGGGGAGCCAACGCCTCGGCCGCCGCAACCGGCTGACCGCGCCCCCGCCGGACCCGGCCAAACGCGCCCTTTCATTAACCGCAGGGGCTACAACTCCCCCCTGGACATCAGCATGCACGTTGACCGGATCTTGACCGAGATCCCCGTCAGCCTCACGCCGCTGTCCGAGGCGCTCAAAGAGATCTTCCCGGCCAAGGTGGTCGCCGCGGCAAAGTGATCTGCCGCGGCCGCGATTTCGGAGGTCTTGGGGTCTGGGTATCTTGTGTCCGGGCGGGCGTGATGTGTTACGAAGTGGTCTCCCCCTTGCCACGTGTTCCTTTCCCCGATTTGTCTCAACACGCCTGCGTGTGCAAGCAGGGGGTTTGGCCGCCCGCTGGTCGCCGGCCCCCCGCCAAACGCAACCACACGACGCCTGCGGGCGTTTCCTTCTTGTCGGCGGCTGCCGGCCCGCCCCCCTCGCCGGCGGGTGGCGCTTGTGCGGTGGTGTCGCGGCGCAACCCGCGCTGTCGTGGTGTCCTTGGCTGCCTGTGTGCTGCCATATTCACGTGTAAACAAGGCGCATACTGAACCACTCACCAAGAGGCAGGGGGCCAGCACGGGTCGAGCGTGTGGGAGTGTGTTGACAGGCCGTTGACCGGCCCCGTTTGCGCAGCGATGCAGCATCGGCAACCGCTGCCGCCTGCGCGCAAACAGTTTAACGATAGCCACTTGTGAATGGGGGCCCCAGGTCGTCAGAAAGGCTCCTGCATCACAGCGCTTTCGCTGCAGCAGCGCCGGTGCCGCCCAGTGCCGAAACGAATGCCGCACATTGGCCCCGCACACAGCGAGCACACCGGAGAAGAACGGCCCGGATCGTTCCCCCGCTTTGTTCGCGACCTGTTTGCCACTGCGCGGCGGCTCAAAAGCATCCAACTTGTGATCTGCGGAGCGGCAGCAGCGTCCAGGAGCGTTCAAAAAGGCGCGTCAGAACCGCCTTCAAGCACCCATTCTCACCCCTACCGATGCCAGCGGCCGGCGCTGGCGGGGCGGCCGCGGTCGCGCGCCCGCTGCTGCGCGCGCTACGGCAGCAGGTGGCGCGGTTTGAGGCGGAGGGGCTGCCGCTGACCGGCGTCGTCGGCGCGCCCGGGCTGCACCTGCTGCTCGATCCGGCGGCCGCGCTGCACGCCGCGTTTGAGGGCGGCGGGGGCGACGGCGGCGCGCTCTCGGCAGGCGGCGGCCTCGACGGTGCGCGCGCGCGATGGCGCGGGCGGCGGCGCGGCTTGGCGCCTCTCGGGCTGGCAGCGAGGGCCGCCCGTCGTTCCTGTTGCGCCTGCCCATGCCTTGGCCGCTCCGCCCGCGTGTGCCGCGCCCGCAGGCGCTTTTTCCGCGCTGCGCATGCTGCCGCGGCAGCTGGACGCCCTCACTGGCGCCGAGGAGGAGACGCGGCGGGTGAGGCGGGGGCGCAACAGCGCGCATGCAATGGCCGCGGCTCGGTGACTGCGCTCCTCCAGTTGCTTGCTGCTTTTTTCCAGCCCATCCCCTGCTGAGACAGACCCCATGTGACGCCGTGCCCACGGCTAAGTTTGTCGGCTGCAGACGCTAACCAGTCCTGCCAACTAATCAACGCACAAACCAAATCAAAGGCCCTCCGGTGCTGGAGCGAGCTGCAAGCTGACTGGCGCCACCGCCTACACGTTGGCAGCGGCGCTGCCGGCGGCCGTCCCGCAGCCGCGGCCGCGGCCACGTGGGCTGCTGCGGGCATTGTGGACGCGTCAGAGGCGGCGGCGTGGGCGTTGCACCGCCTCGCGCACGCCCACGAGGTGGAGTCGATGCTTTTGGAGGACGAGGCGCAGGAGAGGGAGAGGCAGCTGGAGGTGCGGGTGGGGCGGCCTGGTTGGGCGGCCAGGCTGCCTGGGATTGAAAAGAATGATGCATCGAAGCCGCCGGCGCTGTGACAAGCGTGTGCCACCGTCAAGCGTCTGTTTTGAGGCTGCGGGGCGCGCGACCAACTCGACGCTCCTGCGGCGCGCGCGCGCAGGGTGACATCGCTTCGGCGCGCGAGGCGCTGGATTCGATGGCGGCGCAGGTCAGGGAGGAGGCCGGGGGGGGGCTGTTCGACTCACCAGCACCAGGTGCGCAGGCGCAGCTCAGCGGCCTGGGTTTGCCCGCGTTTGTGGGGGGCTTGCCCAAGGCCAAGGAAACTCAAGGCCAAGCACCAGCCACATACTGGACTGCTGTGCAAACCAAGGCTTGCATGGACTGGCATGCTACGAGGGGGGCCTGGCTGCTGCCAAGCTGGGCTGCCCCCCCGCTCCGCCACCCGCAGGCAGCAGCGGCCAGGACGTGGCCCCCCGGCAGCTGGAGGCGGTTGGCAAGGTGCGGCGCCTCCTTGGGCCGGGGGTTTCCACCGCTCCCCACCGCTGCGCGTGCACTACAAACAAAAGCTGCACACGCAGCTCTGCAGCCCGCGCCCACCGCCCTGCCTGGCATGTCGCCAGCCCCCGACGCCCCACCGCCCCATCAAACCCACTCGAACACAAACCGGCGACCAGGCCATGTTTGGGCCGCCCCTCAAGTTCAAGTTTGAGCCCTTTGAGTGGGTATACGACGGGCTCTCCCCCGCGCTGCTGCCGCACGTTTTGGACCGCCGGAAGGGCGCGCCGCTGGCGCTGGCGATGGCGGCGGCGGGGGTGGCGCGGCGGCTGGGGGTGGCGGCGTACCCGGTCTGCGCCCACGACGCAGAGGTGCTGGGCGTGCAGTCCGGTGGGTGGGATCTTCCGTTTGCGCGGCCGGCCTTGATTGCCGCACGTGTTTCGCTGGCTTCCTCGGTCCAGCGCACTGGATCCTTTTTGCCATTCACTGTGGCTGCCTGCGCGGCCTGCCTCCTTCAAACGCGCATGCCCTGCAGCCTCCAACACCCACCCAACCATCCACCCAACCAGCCACCCAACCAGCCACCCAACCATCCACCCAACCCGCCACCCAACCAGCCACCCAACCCGCCCAACACCTCAACCCGCCCGCCCCGCCCCCCCGCAGGCCCTGCCCACATGCAGGGCATCCCCGCGGAGGTGGCCGCCCGCCAGGCGGGGCGCGTCGTCGCGGCCCCGCCGTCGCCAAACACCTGGCTCGTCGCGGTCGGCGGCGCGCTGATCACCCCGGCCAGCGGCGGCGGCGCCGGCACCAGCAGCAGCAGCAGCAGCAGCAGCAGCAGCGGCGGCAGCGACACAAGCAGCAGCAGCAGCGGCGGCAGCGGCGGCAGCGGGGGTGGCGGTGCCTTTTTCTTCGACGTCGTGCCCCGAGGCGGCGCGCTGCTCTCGGAATCCGAGGCGCGCGCGCGCTACCCCAACCTCGGCGGCGCGCGCGCGCCCGTGGGCGCGCACGTCGTCGGCGTTTGGGCCGAGCTGGCGCGGATGCTGGTGATGGCCCACCAGCGGCGCGGGGAGTCGGACTTGGTGGCGCACTGGATGTACCAGGCGCTGGCGCTGGACACGCGCGCGCCAGAGTGGGGCCACCTGCTGGACGGATGAGGACGGGGCTTGGAGGGGGAGGGGGGGACGGCGACCCGGCAAGGCGCCGCGCCGCGGCCGCGGCGCTCCACGGGGGGCTAAGCCTCCCCCCAAGGGCAGCAGCAGTGCACATTTGTGCGTGGATAGCTTTTCGAGTCCTGCTGATCTGATTCCCCCGGTCTGCGAACCTGCTGGGTGTAATGAGTCCCGCGGCGTCGGGCAGCGGGTTTTCGAAGGGTGTTACAGATTCCTACGGATGCCGCGGCCGCCGCAAAGGTGGCGGCGAGCGGACGGAGCGGTGTCAACAGCGGGTGGCGCCTGCGGCGAGCCCCGCTGTAGGGGGGCCTGGCAGTGTGGCAGCTGCGGCGGCGGCTTGCGTGCCACCCGGGGGCGCGCTGCGTGGGGTTTGCCCCAGCGGGCGGGGTGGGCGACGCGTGCCGCGCGTGGCTGCTGCAGAGCGCAAAGGGACCAATCGGTCAGCCCTGGGCGTTGGTCGCAAGCGGGCGGGCTCGTACACAAAATGGGGTCGGCCGTTGCGAGATTCTTTCCTGGACCCTGGGGGGTAACGTGCTACATCGAGCGGCAAGCGCCGCGGCTGGGGCTGCGCGGCGCGCACGCGGTTGCCAAAAAGGGGCGAGTCGCAGGTGGCGGCACGACAGGCCGCTGCGGGCAGGGGCCCGCGACGCGGACGGGGGGGCCGTGGCGGCGGGAGCTGCGACAGCAGCGAGCAGGCCCGGGGGCGCGCGCGGCAGGGGCGGCGGGGGCCAAAAAGAGAGCGAGGGATCATCAAGGGGGGGGGCGTGCTTCTGGGCTTGCCCTGCCGGGTGGGCTCGGTGCGTTTCGGTTGCGGTTGGTGCTTGTCGAGGCGCCTGCGATTCCCATTCGTTCTTCTTCAAACTCTTCGTAGCCAGGGCCTCGCGGCGCTTGGCTGCTGGCCGGCGCTTGGCGGGCCCGGCGGCCGTGTGCGTTTATGGGTTGGACGCAGCATCACTGCGTTAAAGGGGGGGGCGGGTGGCCACAAGCACTGCAAGAGGGGGAGCACAGCCACCCACAACGGATCGGGAGCGGAGGGAATTCCCAGCGAGGTGGGGCACGCGCGGGGCCGGTTCCGGCGGTGGCCGAAACCTGGCGACGCGCCGAAACCGCGCGGCGTTTGGTGTGCGGGCGAGCCGAGAGCCAGAGGGGCAAGGGCAGAGGGCCGACGCAGAGCGCGGAAGGGGCCTGCTGCACAGGGCTTTTCAAACAAGTGCTTTGTTGAACCGCCGGGGCGCCCCGACCGGGCAGCCCCCGAACGCGGCACGGCGCTGCAGAGCGGCCCGCGGCGTGCCAAAGCGCGGAAAAGCCGCACTGACGGCGTGATCACAGATCCACAACGCAGCCCTCTGCGCCCTCCTCCCCGTCAAAGCTCTCCAGCCCCGCCGCCGCCGCGTGGTGGCGGCCGCGCACGGCCTGCAGGTCGACGCAGCTGAGGAAGGTGTGGTTTGAGAGCAGGGCCGCGCGGCCGCGCGCGGCGCAGCCGCCGAGCTGCGACTCCACGCGCGCCGCGAGGGACTCAAAGTCCGGTGCCAGCGCGGGCGCATGGCGCGCGGCGGCGGCGAGGAGCGCGGGGACCTCGCCGGGGGCGTCGCAGGCCCACAGCGCCTTGAGGGCGAGCTGCGGTTGGTTTTGGGAGGGAGGGGGCGGCGGGATGAGGGCGCGGGAGGTTCGTAAAGCTTCCAGCAGAGGCGGCCGCGGCAGCTGCTGGGGGCGCAGCTGCTGGGGGCCCCGCCAGGCCAAAAGCCCCCACCGAGCCAGAGAGCCCGCCCACCAGCATGAGCTGCATGGCCGGCACAAACGCCGGCGAAAAGGGGTCCGCGCCCGCGTCCGACGCCGCCAGCGCGCGCAGCGCGTCGAGCGCGACCGCCGGCACGTCGGCCTCGCGCCCGCCGTCCTGGATCATCAGGTTGCGCGCCAGCAGCACGCGGGGGCCCATGTCGTGGGGCCGCAGCGCGGCGGCGCGGCGCAGGAGGCGCTCCGCGTCCTGCAGGCCCGCGCGGCGGCTGGCGGCCTCGCGCTCCTCGCTGCGGGCGGCGTGGTGTGTGTGTGTGTGTGTGTTTGGCGGTGAGCGCGGGTTTTGCCGCTCTCCCAGGTGCGCTCATGGCCAAGCAAGGGCAGAGTTCAGCCGGCCTCGTTCAACCACCCCCCACCCCCCCGCCGCGCTCCCTCCGCGCCCCCCACTCCCACACCCCGCCCACCTCTCGGGCGGCGCAAAGGTCCCGGCCTCGGCGCGCTGCAGCAGCTCGCGGTACGCGGCCTCTTCGGGCGCAGCCGCCTCCACCGCGACCGAGCCCTCGCGGTCGCCCGCCCACCGCGCCGGCGGCGGGGAGCGCGAGCGGCGGCGGTGCTGGCGCGGCTGGGGCGCGCCGCGGCGCAGCGACAGCGCGTGGCAGCGGCCCGGGTGGGCCTGCGGCCCTCCAGAGGGAGGTGCGAGGCCCCCAGACGGCGACGGCGCGCGCGCCAGGCCGCTGGCGAACATGTTGGCGCCGGAGGGCGAGTCTGACGGGGCTCCCGAGCGTGTACCGGTACAGGGGCGGCTGGCGGGGCGCGATCGCGGGATAAAAACCGGCTAATTCCAGGTTGCGTCGGTGCGCGGGGGGGGGGCGCAGCGGTGCCTTGTCAGATGGGCCGCCGCGAATTTCTCCCTCAAGGTCCCTTCGGGCAAAACGGTGGCGCTCGTGGGAGAGAGCGGTGCGCGCGCCTTTCCGCCTCCCCCCGCCTTTGCTGCTGCCTTTTCGCCTTCCCCTGCCTTTGCCTGCCGGCCGCTGCTTTGCCTCTGCCCCCCATCGCTCTGTTTGGCGTGCTTTTGCGCTTTTTCGCACATCTGACAAGTATCGCCGCGGCGCTGCGCGCGCGGCTAGGCCCGGATTGCGGCGGGGGACGGGCGCGGCTGCCGGGCTGCTGCGCGCGCCCGAGTCAACCGCGCGCCTGCGCCGCTCGGCGCCGCCGCGCTGCGCCTATCGCTTGCAGCACAGCGCTGGGAGCTTGCGCTCTGCCCCAACCGCATAAGCCACTGCTGAATGCAGGCAGCACGCCGTCGCGCCGCGCCGAACCAGTGCGCTGCGCCTGCTGTGCAAACTGCGGCCGCGCCCTGGCAGCGTGCAAAGCGCGGAAAGCGCTGCTGGCTCTTAGGGCACGCTGCGCCCTAACTAAACCCGCTTCTCCTGGCATCCATAGCACAGGCGCCCTGCGTGCAACCCACGGCTGTGCGCTTTGGCTGCCCAGCGTACGCAGCGCATCACGGAGCGCGTCGCGCTCCACGCCGCAGTGCAGCGGCGCGGCGACGCAGGCTCACTCCCGCCGCTGCTGTGCCCTCTGCACATTCAGTTCGGGCTCTAGCTGAATCCCAAGCGTCGCGCCGCGGCCGCTGGCGCTGCGCGAATCACTGCCGCAGGCTGCGTGCAGCAGCGCGCCGCTGTAGCCGGGCGGCAGCGCCGCCTCCCACCGCCTGCCGCGGCCATGCACCCATCACACAGTCTACTCACCGCGGCGCGGCCGCTTGCACTGCGTTAACCGCGGTCGCAAGCCGCCCAGCGTGCACAGCGCGCCGAGCCTCGGCAGCGGCTGCCGCGGTGCAGCGGCGCCGGTCCACTCGGCAAGCCGCAGCCCCGGCTCAACCCGCAGCACCGCTGCAAGCACCCGCCACAGCTTGAGGCGCTACGCCAGCCACGGCAACGCGCCGCCCAGCGTGCAGAGCATGCGCGGCGCGCAGCGCGCGCGCCGCCGCAGGCGGGCGGGCCGCCGGCGCGCCGTCGCTGGACAGCAAGCCCTTTATGCGCGCGCAGCGCCGCAGCCAGCTCCCTCCGCAATCCCCCAATCTTATTAATATTAAACCCATCACTCAGCCTAACTCACCGCGGCGCGGCCGCTGGCGCTGCCTAAACCGCGGCCGCGAGCCGCCCAGCGTGCACAGCTGCCGGGAGGAATGGGCAGTTACTGGAAGATCCTGCGCTTTTTCCAAGATGTTTTGCCGGCCTTGTCGCCAGTGCCGCCGGTCATGGTTTTGGGCCGCTGCGACGACCTGCAATGCAATGCAGCACCCCGCCGTGCCTCCATGCCGCCGCCCACGCGGCCCCCCCTGCGGCGGGCCCGCCGTAGTCGGGCCTCGTGCTTTGTTTGCATCCCCGCCGCGAGAACTCGGCAAAGCACGGGCTTGTTTACACTTTTTTTGGTTCACGGCACGATTTGATACGGGTACGCGCCCATGTCCGGCTAGGGCTTCGGCGGCGCGAGCGCGAGCGGCAGCGCCGGCTTTGCCGCCGCGGCCGCCACCGTCTGCTGCCGCTGGTGCTGCTGCTGCTGCTGCTGCTGGTGCTGCTGTCCCCGCTGCGCGGCGCCGGCGAGCGGCACGCTCCTGCCGCCGTGCCGCGCGCCGCCGTCCTGCCACTCGTCCACCTCGATGTGGTCAAACGCAGCGCCGGCCCCTGCGCGCGGGGGCGGCCCGCGCGCCGCCAGCAGCGCCCTGAGCCTGCCGATCGCCTCGGCCTCGTCCGCCTCGTCCTCGCGGTCCTCCCGAGGCAGCGCCGCGTGCGCGGCGCGAGCGCGAGCGGCAGCGCCGGCTTTGCCGCCGCGGCCGCCACCGTCTGCTGCCGCTGGTGCCGCTGCTGCTGCTGCTGCTGCTGCTGCTGCTGCCCCCGCTGCGCGGCGCCGGCGAGCGGCACGCTCCTGCCGCCGTGCCGCGCGCCGCCGTCCTGCCACTCGTCCACCTCGATGTGGTCAAACGCAGCGCCCGCCCCTGCGCGCGGGGGCGGCCCGCGCGCCGCCAGCAGCGCCCTGAGCCTGCCGATCGCCTCGGCCTCGTCCGCCTCGTCCTCGCGGTCCTCCCGAGGCAGCGCCGCGTGCGCGGCGGCGAGCGCGTCGAGCGCCGGCGCCAGCGCGGGCGCGTCGGCGGCGACGAGCGCCCAGCCGTCGGCGCCGCCGGCTGCGATGTCGCGCAGCGCGTCGAGCGCGGCGACGCGGGCCTCCGAGCCGTAGCCGCTGCCCTCGCTCAGCACCGCGCGCAGCGCGGGCAGCGCGCCGCGCCGCGCGGCGGCGGCGCCCTCGGCGGGCCGCTTGGCGCACACGTACTGCAGCAGCGCGAGCGCCTTGCGGCGCAGCCTGCGCTGCGCGGCGGCCGCCTCCTCCCGCGCCTCCTCGTCCCCCTCCTCCTCCTCCTCCTCCTCCTCCTCCCCACCCGCCTGCTGCTCCTCGCCCTGCTGCCCTGCGCCGCTCCGGCCGCTGCCGCTGCTGCTGTCCTCCGCGCCGAGCATGGCGAGCAGCTTCCCCAGCCCGCCCGCCGCGAGGAAGGCGTCGAGCCCCGGGTCGTAGTGCCGCACCAGCGCCGACAGCGCCAGCAGCGCCTTGGCGCGGCACGTGCCGTCCCCGTCCCCCAGCAGCGCCATCAGCGGGGGCGCGGCGCCGCCGTCCATGAACCAGCGCTGCACCGGCGGGTTGTTGGCCATGCACGTCGCGGCCACCTCGGCGGCGCGCCAGCGCAGGCTGGGGTAGGGGCAGGCCATCAGCGCCAGCAGCGTGTCCAGCCCGCCGACCTTGCTGAGGTCGCGCGCGTAGTCAACCGACTCGACAATCTCCATCAGCTCGTCAAGCAGAACCTCCTCCCGCGCCAGCTGCGGCGCGGCCCTCTGCGCCGCCGCCGCCGCCGCCGCGGCGGCGGCTGGGGAGGCCGGCGCCGGCTCGGCGGCGCCCGCCGCGGCGCTGCCGTCGTCGAGCGCCGCCTTGATCTCCTTCATG
Source organism: Raphidocelis subcapitata (assembly GCA_003203535.1). Taxonomy (NCBI): domain Eukaryota; kingdom Viridiplantae; phylum Chlorophyta; class Chlorophyceae; order Sphaeropleales; family Selenastraceae; genus Raphidocelis; species Raphidocelis subcapitata. The sequence goes on along the minus strand of BDRX01000126.1, from coordinate 113,859 downwards.
CGCTCGCCGATGTCCTTCATGTGGTCGCGCATGGCCTCCTCCAGCCTGCGGGGCGGGGTTTGTTTTTGCGCGGTGCTTTCTTCGGCGCTGCGGGGCGGGGGGTTTGGTGAACGCTGCGCGCGGGCGTGCGCCGTGGCAGCTGGCTGTGTGCTTGCCGGTCGCATGCTCCGCTGGCCCGCCTTAAGAGCTGCCTTGGCGAGGGCGCAGGCCCCGCAGCGAGGGCGCCAGCGCCGCAGCGCCGCGCCCGCCGTGCTGCAGCGGCGGCTGCATGGATGCCCTGCCCCGCCCGGCCCGGGCCCCCGCCGCTCGCGCCCCCGCTCGCGCGGCGGGTCCGCACCAAGCGCGCTTCTCCTCGCTCATCTCCGATACGCTGCCGTACTCCGTGGGCCGCTCGCCGTCCTGGTACTTCATGCTCCACTCAAACAGCCCTGCGGGGGACGGCAGGCGGCGGCGTTGGGGCGCGGCGGCGCGGAGCGTCAGCGGCGCGCCGCGCAGGCGGCGGGGCGGCGGCGGCAAGCTGGCGCCAAGGCCCAGCGGCATACGGCGCGTCTCCTTTGAGCTCACCCTTCCATTTCCCCATGTCCAGGGGCGCGCCCGCCATGGCTCCTGGCTGCTGCAAGCGGGGCCGCGCAAGCTTCTGCCGGAGGTCCGCCCTGCAGAGTTGAACAACGTGAAAATGCTGCGGAGACTGCGAAAACGATCGCCGTCTTCGTCCCTGCCCCGCCCTCAAAAACCCCTGGTCGCCGCTGGTCTTCGAACCGTCCAGGCCGTTCCCGAGCGGCCCCCAGCCGCCTGCCAAACGCGCAGGCCTGGTATTAAAAGCTCACGAGGCTCGATTAACAGGCTCTCGGATACGAGGCGGTCTGCGTCGGGAGGGCGGCGCACAGGCCGCCGTCAGGCCTCGACTCGCCCTCGGCGCTCTCGAGTCTCGAACCCGCAACACCACAGCAGCCTCTGCCCTCCAGCAGGCGCACCAAACGCATCCGGGGTTACAAGAACTACCGTGGGGATATCGACCAGTTGTCCACAGGCTAGCTAGCGGCAAAACACCGGGGAGGCGGCACCATGCACCGTTGGCTCAAAAACGTGCATGCGCAGCCTCGCCGATTCGCCAACGGCCCCTTTCCACACAACGCTGCGGCGGGCCCTCTGTCCCAACACCAGAAAGAATGGTCAGTGCGGTGGCGGTGCATGCGTGGGTTGAGCGTGCACGCGCGCGGAGACGCCGAAGAGGAGGGCCAGGCTTGGTTTGAAAGCGCGAAGCGTCCACACGGGGTGGGCTGCGCGCTCCAGGCGACGTGGGATGCGTGTGCGTGTGTAGGGACGGGGATGGGTGGGGTTGAGTGTGCGGAGGAGGGAAGCCCTAGGGGACGGATGGAGCGCCGCCGGAGGCAGGCTGCTGTAGTCGCTGCCCTGGCCGCGGCCGTGCTGACGGGGCGCGCGCCAGTCCGCGCGGCGGCGTTCACGGAGAGGCGCGCGTGCGGCGGGTCACGCGGCGCTGGATCACGCGCCGCTGGCCGCCGGCGCCCGGCGGCGGCGGGGGCGGCGCGACGCCAAAGCGGGCCTGGACCTGCGGGGGTCCAAAAGGGCAGGGCGGGGGAATGCCGTGTCGGGGCGCGCCGAGGTGTAAGCAATCGCGAGGAGGCTCGTGCCGCGAGCCGCAAGCCCCCCCCAGGACGCCACCCTCCCCCTTCACAGGGCGCAGCGGCCGCCTTTTCTGGCAGCTGCTGCGCCAAAAACGGCGGCGGCGGCGGCGCACCTCGAGGATCTTCCCGATCAGGTCGCCGCGGCTGCTGCCCACATGCCTGTCCACCTCCCGCCCGTTCTTGAAGAACAGGAAGGTGGGCACCTCCATCACGTTGTACTCGCGCAGCAGCGCCGCGCCCTCCTCGCTGGCGTCGGCCAGCACGCGGCCAAAGGCGGCGTAGCCCTTGAAGCTGCGGGGGTCGGGGGGAGCACGGCGCATGTTTTAGCGGCCGGTCGAGCCCAGCAAGCCCCCGCTGCTGCTCCCCGTTTCTCCTTGCAGGAAAGCTTCAGCGCTGGTCCGCCCCTGGGGCTTCGCCAGACGCGCAAGCAGCCCGCGCGCTGCGCACCTGCGCGCCAGCGCCAGCACCGCGGGGAACACGCGGATGCAGGGCGCCGCGTCCGACGTGGACACGTCCACCACGGTCAGCACGCTGTCGCTCTGCGACTCCACAAACGCGCGCATCTCAGCAGGGGTCTTCAGCTCCGCCACGTGGTCCCCCGCCTGCACGCCGCCTCCGGCGCTGCCGTTGAAGAAGAGGACGCCCTCGCCCAGGTCCTGCGGGGGGCCGGCAGGAGCGGCGCGGTTTGCCGGGGGGAAAGGCGGCGGTGTGCCGGCCTGCTGCACAGGTGCGTTGGCGCCGCTGCTGCTGCGCCCCACAACTCACACCCCCAAGCCCCTCACCCCCGCGCCCCCCCACCCCCGCGCCGCCAACCTGGTCCATGTTCATCACGCCCTTGTGCTCCCACAGCTTGGCGCCGTTGCGCCAGAACTGCAGCGTGGGGATGACCTCGATGCCCAGCTCGTCGCAAAGCTCCTGGGCCTCGTCCGCGTCGGCCTGCGGGTTTTTCGGGTCGAGGGGCGGGGTGGGTGGCTGAGTAGTTGACTGGGCGGACTGCTGTCGTGTCGGGCCAGCTGGTGCGCTGACAAGTCACAGCCGTCGAGACCCCTCGGCACCCTCCACGGTGCCGCATGCATGCATGCGGCCCGCTGCCGCCGCGACCAGCGCGCCGCCCCGCCCGCCCCGCGCCCCCTTTGCCACCCGTCCACCCACGTGCAGCGACATGAACAGCACGTCGGGGCACTCCCTCGCGGTGCGCTGGAACGTGTGCTTGATCGCGACGCACGGCTGCAGCGCCGCGTCCTTGTCCGCCTTCCACTGCAGCTCGGGCTCCTCGTCCAGCCCCGTCATGCAGACCTCCTCGGACTGCGCCTCCAGCACGACCAGCTTGTTGCCCGCGGCCGCCAGCTCGCGCTGGAAGTCCTCGGCGCTGAAGATGTCGATCACGCGCTCGTCGACGCGCGCGGACTCGCGCAGCCGGCGCTCCAGCTGCTGCTCCGGCGTCTCGTCGCGCAGCGCGCGGGGCGGGGCTGGCGGGGCGCGTTGGCGGCGGTGGCGGCGTGGGCGGCGGGGGTTGGTGGCGCGCGGGGGGGGGCGGGCTGGTTTGGTGGCGGCCGCGCGCGGGAAGCCGCGGGCGGCGCAGCGGGCGCGATGCGCGCCACCTCGCCGCCCCGGCCCGCGTGCCGCGAGACGGCGAGCCCGCTCACCCGCCGCAAGAAGGCGCGGCCGCCTCGTGCTGCTGCCATTGAAGCGCCCGCCCAGCCGGGAGGAGGCGCTTGAGAGCTGCATGCGAAAAGGCTGAGTTCTACGAGGGGCCGAGATGCTGGGCGCCGATCGAGGGCTGATCGCGGTCCGAACGAGTTGCCGCACACGCCTCGAAACATAGGCTGAGTGAGCGGCAGCCCACCGGCCGGTGGGCCCCCCGAGCCTTGCTTTGGCCCGAACAGGGCCCGGGGACGACATCGGCCGCAATCCTTACAGTATTGGTTGCGCATTACACCGCGGTCTGGGCGCGAAGGACGTCGCGTCTTACAGTACCGCGCCCCGCCAGCGGCCCGAGGCTCTGGCGCGGCGTGTTTGGGGCGCGTTGAGAGCGGCCTATCGGACCCCACATCCCCACATGCAGCCTCATCCGCGGGGGAGCTGAAACCCCACCAGGGGGCCTGACGTGGGCCGTCGAGGGGATGCAGCCGTCGAGGGGGCCCGGGGCGCCGCTCCGGCTGGCTTTCAATGGGCCCCAAGCCGACCCCTGCGGCTGGCTGTGCGCGGGGCCGGGCCCAGCGGCGGCGGCGGCGGCGGCCGGGCCCGCGTGGCGGCGACACGCCGCGCGCCCGCCGCGGCGGCGGGTAACGCTCGGCCCGCCGCCCTTTGCGAGCCTCAGCGGCGCGGCGGGCGGCCCCTGGGGTCCCTGGGACGGCCGCGGCCAGCCGCACCCTGCAGAACAGCCGCCGTCCGGGGGCGGCAGCGGCGGCGGCGGCGGCGAAAGCGCAGGCAGCACCGCCAAGCAGCGACTCGTGCCGCCAGGCGCTCCGGGCGCGCCAGCTCCAGGCGTCGCTGCTGGCGACGGGCCCAGCCCAGCAGCGGCACCGCAGCCGCAGCAGCAGCCGCAGCAGCAACAGCAGCAGCACCAGCAGCAGCGGCGCCCGTTCTGGCTGCCCTTTGGCGGCCTGCCGTGCCCCGCCAGCACCACGGCAACCACCGCCGCCGCCGCAGTTGTGGAGCAGCAGGCGGCGCTGCGGCTTGTCGGGGGCCTAGGCCGCCACATACACAAAGAGGCAGCCAAGGTGGCGGGCGTGGTGGGCGTGCTGGGCGCGCAGCTGCTGCTCAACTGGTCAAACGTACAGCGCGCCGCCGCCAACGGGGGCGAGGCGCTCGCCGGCTTCCAGCCGCCGTGGGCCGGCGGCGGGCTGCGCCTGCCCTGGGCCCGCGAGGGCGGTGGCGGCGGCGGCGGCGCAGGCGGCGCCGCCGCGCCCGGCGCGGCGCACTCCGGGTTTGAGCCCGCCCAGGCGGCGCGCCGCTGGATGGCGCGCGGCGTCGAGGCGGAGCGCGCGCTGGACCTGCGGGAGGCGCTGTCGTGCTACCAGAACGCCGTGGCCCTGGAGCCCGCCAACGTCGAGTACGTGTGCCGCCTGGCCAAGCAGTGGAGCGACCTCACGTACGAGGCGGGCGCGCGCACCGACGCGATCGTCGAGGCGAACACCAAGGCCATAGAGTACGCCGAGCGCGCCGTCGCGCTCGCGCCCAAGGCCGCCGCCGGCCACATGGCGCTGTGCGTGTCGCGCGGCCGGCTGGCGCTGTTCTCCGACAACAAGACCAAGGTGCGGCTGGCCAAGGAGGCGCGCGAGGCGGCGGTGACGGCGATGGCGCTGGAGCCCTCGAACGACCTGGCGCACCACCTCATGGGCCGCTGGTGAGGGCTCTCTCCTTGCGTTGGCGCGCCCCTTGGGCGGCCTTGCTGGTCTGATGCTTTGCTTTTGTGGGTCTGGGAACCCAAGAAAAGATGCGTGCTGCAGCACAGCATGGGTGGCTGGGCGCACGCATGTGGCCCGCTTCACACGTGCCTTTTCCCAAACACGCTCGTGCTCACCTCCAGCTCACCTCCAGCCGCTGACCTCCCCCCGCCCGCAATCCCTGCCGAAACCCCAGGCATTTTGAGATGGCGCAGATCAACTTTGTGGTGCGCCAGCTGATCCGCCTCGTCTACGGCGCCTCCCTCGCGCCGGGCACGTTCGCGGACGCGCTGGAAGAGTACCAGACCGCGGTGGCCCTCAACCCCACCAAGCTCATCCACCGCGTGGAGCTGGGCCGCACCTACCTCCGCCTCGGCCGCAGGGCCGAGGCGCTGCGCGAGCTGCAGGCCAGCGTGGAGCTGGACGTGGAGGACGTCAACGCGCGCCTGCAAAAGGACGACGCGGCGCTCATGCTGCACCAGCTGCGGCGCGAATTCGCGCGCGCCGTGGTGCCGCTCGAGCCGGGGGAGGGCTGCGGCGGCGGAGCTGGCGGCGGCGGCGGCGGCGCTGGCCAGGCGCCGCCCGCCGCCGGCAGCGCAGGCGCGGCTTGAGCGCGCCGCGGCCGCAGCTGCGGCCGCCGCGCAGGCCCGTGCGCCGCGGCGGTCCCCGCTGCTGCGCCGCGGGCTTTGTAGAACAGCAGGCTGGCTTGTGCAATACCAGGCTCCAAGCGCCGTGCACCCGGCGCGGCGCACGGAGGCGGGCGGCGCCCGCGGCAGTTTTGAAAGCGCGGATTTCCTGCACGCATTTCCTTTCCAGCAGCGCGTGGCGGCGCGCAGGCAGTCCCTGCCCGCCGCCCGCGCCCCTCCTCTTGACCGTTTTGGCAAATTTGCCCGCATACATACGGCAGGCGCGCGCACGCTCATCAACAGCGCCCGCAGCCCGCCGGCAGACAAGCTTCTTTTCTACGCTTTTGCAGCCCCTCAAGAGCGCATCCTCTCTCGAACAAACAACAAAACGCGGCCACAAATGCACCTAGTTGACTCCCTGCCGTCGCTGCGCGATGCATCGGTCGTCGCACGCCTCGCAGCCCGGCCGCGCGCGGGCTCTTGCCGCCTGCGCGACCGGCCCCGCACGTTGCGCCGGCCTCGCCGCCGTTGCTTCTGAAGCAATTTTTGGACTTGCCTTACAGTGCGGCCGCACAATTTTGTAAACACGATGCCCGATTTCGACGAAAGCCTGCGTTCCTCCTCTGATCCTGCCTGTGTTTCTGGGGGGCGAATGGGCGGAGCGGCTCAGGTCGGCCGTGCGCAGCCTCCGCAGGGCCTCCACCGCCGCCGGTGCCGCGCGCGGCCGGCATCCATCCAGCGGTCTCAAGCAGCTGGCACTGTGCCACATGCGCTTACCGCGTCATCACGTAGCCCTGCCTGCTGCGAGAACGACGCAAGCAGAGGTACCGCACCCTTCCGGCGAGTCACCGCGCGCCAATCGATCACGGCGCCCCGCCATCGGCCCGGGAAGCCAGTTCGATCCGTTTGCGACCTATAGGTATAACGACTGGTCCCTGTGCCTCCCAGTCAAAGAGATCGTGGACGATCGATTGCGGGCAGACCACGCATGGGGGGCTCGTGAGAGGCCCGCACCGCGCGCAAACGCGCGCGGAGAAGGCGCCATGGCCGAGCAGCGGGCCGGCGGCGCCGGCAGGAGCGGCGGGAACGCGGCGGCAGCAGCAGCGCCGCCGCTGGCCGCGCCGCCGCCTGCGCAGGTGCGCAAGCGCCACGACGCGACAGCGCGGGAGGCGGTCAAGTACAAGACCTACAGCAAGGGCGAGGATCCGCTGATCGTGACAAAGGTGCGGACGCACAAGGGGCCGACTGTTGCAGACGCAGGCCCGGTCGCCACCGCGCCGCGCGCTGCTGGGGGCGGGGTGTGCCTGTGGCCATTGAGCACGCGCCCGTGCAAGAGGAGCCCAAGGAACCCCGCCCTTTGCACAGCACTCCCTGATTTTTGCAACGCCCTCTTGCCCCTGCAGTGGACACCCAGTCAGCTGATCGCGAGCCTCTCGCAGCCCGTGCGGCACGGCGGCGCGTGGCGGCCGCGGCCGCAGGTGTTGGACCTGCTGAGCCTGGGTGACCACAGCCACCAGGCGGGTGGGGGCGGAGGGCCGCAGGCCGCACTTAACCAGTGGCATGCTGCACAGCGGGCCTCGGCAGCTGCATGCGCTGCATGCGCCGCCACATGCAGCTGCAGGGCGTCAGCAGGCAGCGCAGTTGCCGGAGCGCGCATCCCCAAGTTATCGGCCCCCGTCGCCCAAAAACCCGCCGCAGGTCCAGAGCACCGTGCCACTGGACGAGCCGCTGTTCCAGCCTTTTCCGCCAGAGGTGGTGTTTGCTGGCTATCAGCCGTTTGAGTCGTACGAGGCCACGCTGACGCTGCGCAACAACGACAAGGTCAGGGGCGCCTGGGTGGGCAGGCAGCTGCGCACCCGCACATGTCTTGCATGGCACCCACGTTTGAGCAGCGAGTGGCCAGGCGGCTAAGCTGTCAAGGTTTTTGCAGCGGAGCGCTGAAGACCCAAACCCCTGCCTACTCGTGCGCAGGTGGCGCGCCGCGTGCGCATCGAGCCCCCAGACTCGGCGGTTTTCAGCGTGCGGCGGGCGGGGCGACGCGATGCGTCCAGCGCCGAGGAGGGCAGCAAGGTGGCGCCGGGCATGGAGGTGGCCTACACGGTGACCTTCCGCCCCCACACGGCCGGCGACGCGGCTGCGGCGCTCGTCGTCTCCACCGAGCGCGAGCGCTTTGCCGTGCCGCTCGTCGGCGCGGGTGCCGCGCCGGCCCTCGACCTTCCGGATGCGATAACCATCCGCGAGGCGCCGCCCGTCCGCGCGGCGGCGCAGCAGCCGCTGCTGGTCTCCAACGTGGGCGGCGCAGCGGGCAGCTTCTCGCTGGCCGCGTTCGGCCCGTTCACTGTCGCGCCGGCGCGGGGGCGGCTTGCGCCTGGCGAGAGCCTGCAGCTGGTGCTCACCTTTGTGCCGCCCGGCCCGGGGGGCTGGGAGGGCGAGCTCGAGGTGGCGTACGACTGCGGCGGGCGCGCCACGTACACGCGCCTGAGCGGCCGTGGCCGCGAGCTGAACGTTGGCCTGTCGGCGGACGAGCTGCGCTTCCTGCCCACGCACATGGGGCGGCTGAGCCAGAAGAGCGTGTGGGTTGTGAACGACGGCGATCGGCCGGCCGCGTTTGCCTTCAAGGCCGCCCCGGCCGAGGCGCACGATGCAGGCGGGGACGCGCTGGCGCGGCACGGCAGCGCGTCGCCGCCGCGGGGCCCGCCGGCGCGCGCGAGCTCGCCCTCGCCGAGGGACAGCGACACATGGCGGGACAGCGGGGACAGGCCGCTGGACGTGGCGGGTGCCGGCGGACCGCCTCTCGCGTCTGAACCGCCGCCGACGGCCTGCAGCGATGCCTCGGGCGGCACCGCTTCCAGCGCCGGCGACGCGCTGCTGGCCGATCCCTCTCTTGCTGCCGCCCGCGCGGCCAAGCGCGCGGCGCGTGCCGCCGCGTGCGAGGCCGGCCTGTTTGCCAGCCCCTACTTTGCTGCTTTCCCACCGACCGGCATCGTGCCGCCCGGGGGGCGCGCCGAGGTCGTCGTCCAGTTTGCCCCCGACACGGCCGGCGAATTCGAGGCGGCGGCCTTTGTGGAGCTCGACGGCCGCGCGGAGCGCGGCCGCCTGTTCCTCCGCGGCCGCGGCCTGGGGCCGGTGCTGGCGTTCCCTTACGAGACCCTGGACGTCGGCGACGCCTTTGTCAACACGCCTCATGCTTACGAGGTGGAGCTCATGAACCGGGGCAAGGTGGATGCCGAGTTCAGGCTGCAACCGTCGCATACTCGGTGGGCTTTGGGGGGCGGGGGCGGCGGCGACGGCAGGTGCTAGCGGCTGCCTGGGCTGCATGCAGCAGCGCAGCTGCTCAACAATCGCATTGTCCTGCCCAGATCTGCTGACATCACTATGCCGAGCTGCCGTCCCAACCCGCCCCAAACACCCCTCACAGCTTTGGCTCCAAGTTTTCTTTCGAGCCGGAGGCGGGCACCCTCCCTCCCGGCGCCACCGCGCTGATCGCCATCCGCCTGTGCAGCGACGTGCTGGGGCCTTTTGAGGAGGCCTTCAACTGCCACGTGCGCGGCGGCGCGGCGCCGGTGCCGCTCGTCATCCGGGGGCGCGTCATCGGGCCGACCTTTGAGCTGGACTCGAGGGAGGTGGACTTTGGCATCGTGTCGTTCGGCTTCAGGTGGGCTGCAGACGGGGTGTTTTGATCCCTTTTTCGGTTGCCACACAACAGCAGCAAAGCGCGGCCGGAGCGCGGCGCCGTCCTGTGTGTGCAAGTATTCGCTGCCCACTACATGCAACCACAAACAACTTACCGCCTTCCCCACAATCCCACACCGGTACCAGGCACGTCAAAGAGGTGCTGCTCACCAACACCAGCGCCATCCCCCTGGCGTTTGCGTGGCGGCTCGTGGAGGACCCTGCCGCTGCAGCCAATGCGCCTGGTGGCGGGGCAGCTGCTGCCAGTGGCGGCGCCAGCGTCAACGGCAGCGCCGCAAAGGAGTTTGCCGCCATGCCAGCGCGAGGCACGGTGCTGCCAGGCGGCGTGCAGCGGGTCCAATTTGAATTCATGCCGCAGGTGACTTGGGCGTGTGGATTTCCTGGAGGGTGGTTTTTGTGCCTGGTTGACAAGAGGCTTTCTCTGAGGGCGTCCTCACGGCTCTCAACCACCCCACCGGACAGAGTCAGCACCAACTGCCATGTGCCTCACACCTCAACCGCCAAAAACCGCCCGCAGTCGGTCCAGCACTATTTGCTTTCGGCCGTGATGGACCAGCCCGGCATAACCGAAGCCGCCGCGGCGGTGCGGCTGCGCGCAGAGTGCGCTGTGCCGGTGCTGTCGCTGCTGCCGCAGGACGGCGCTCTGGATTACGGAACCGCCTACCTCGGCTTTCCGTACAGCGCGTCGTTCGCGCTGGTCAACGACAGCCGGCTGCCAGCCAAGTTTGAGGTGCTGCCGCAGGAGCAGGCCAGCCAGTGCGTGGCCACCTTCACAGCAGAGCCCGCCTCGGGCAGCGTGCCCCCAAAGGGCCGCGCCACGGTGGAGCTCACCCTGCGAACCGGCCGCCTCGGGCGGATACAACTGCCGGTCCACATCCGCACCCTCGGCAGCCGGGCACCGCCGCTGCAGCTGGTGCTCAACGCGCGCTCCCTCGGGCCGCGCCTCGAGTTTGCGGCTGTGCCGGCGACGGGGCCCGTGCGGACGCGCGCCCCGTCTGCGGCGGCGGCGGGGACGATCGCACCGAGCCCACAGGGCAGCAGCGCCGCGGATTTCGCGCCTTTGGTGCAGGACGGCGGCAGGGCAGATGCAGCAGCGGTGGCACCAGTGCCCCCACCAGCAGCAGCAGGGACGGACCCAGCTGCCGAGGCGGCCAGCACCAACGGGATCAGCACCAGCGGTGCCAGCAACCCTCCTGCTGCAGCCGTAGCCCAGGCGCGGCCTTCCCCCTCCCCGTCGCCGCCGCTGAACACCGAGCCCTCCGCCAAAAGCGTCGGCGCCGCGTCCCAGCCCGGCGGCGGCCGCCGCAGCCGCGCCGCCGCAGCGCCGTCGCCGGCGCCCAGCAGCTCGACGCGCGCCGGCGGGCGCGGGCGATCGGCGCTGGAGCCGCCGCCCGAGCCGCCGTCGCCGTGGCAGCCCGGCGCGAGGATTTCCTTTGACAAGGTGCCTGTCCTGCTTCCGCACGCGCGGGAGCTGCGCATTCACAACCCCACGGTGATACCGGCGCAGATCAAGATGTTTGTTGAGGGCACCAACTCTGTTTTCGAGGTGCGGCGGTGCGGCGGGGTTGGAGCAGGAAGGGGGGGCCGGAGCCGGCACTGTGTTCTGTACAATGCAAACAACGGTTTTGTTAAAACCGTCGCTTGGCAAACACAGCGCGCGGCAGGAAAAACCAAATGAAACCGCTCAAAACTCACAACCGTCCATACCCGCAGGTGGAGCCGCGCGAGGTGGAGCTCGCGCCCGGCTGCGAAATGACGGCGCGCGTCACCGCCTTTTTGGACGAGGCGGCCCCCTTCAAAGACACGCTGCACGTGCTAGTGTCGGACGGCGACGACACGCCAGTGTCGCTGGAGGCCGTCGGCACCGGCAGCACGGTGGTGTGCGAGCAGCTCGCGGCCGGCGCGCTGGACTTTGGGAACCAGCTGTGCAGGCGGCCGTGGTCGGTGGAGGTGACGGTCTGCAACATGGGGCGGCGCGGCGTGAGCCTGCAGTGGGGCAACGCGCGGGCGGACGAGCTGGCCAAGACCTTTGCCAAGCAGGCCAAGGGCTCGGGTGCGTGGGCGGGGCAGGGTTGAGGGGGGCCTGATTCCGTCGAGCAGGCGCCAACAGCTCAGCGCATGCCCAGCTCATTTGAAACCCTTACAGCACAATGAATCACCAAACAGCAAGGCAACCCTCACAACGGCACCCTGGGCCCTCATAAATCCCCAGGTCAAAAGTTTGACATCACCGCCCTTCCGCCTGGCGAGGGCCCCGTCTTTTCGGTGGCGCCGGACCGCGTCGTGCTCGGCCCCAAGGAGGCGATAGCCACAACCATCTCTGGCTTGGCGTTCAAGGCCGGGCAGGCGCGTTGAAATGGGGGCGTTTCCTTAAGGGCGGCGTGCTGTTTGGGGCTTGGTGTTTTCAAGCGGCTCTGCCTTGCGCTCCCCTCCCCCCTTCGCTGCCAGCCGCTGCACCAAATCCCCACAAAAAAACCCGCAGGTGACCGAGGCCCTGTTCTGCACCGCGCAGCCCGCGACCGGCGCGTCCGCCAAGGCGCTGCGCCGTGCCTTTGAGGTGCAGGCGCGCGCCGAGGTGGCGCTGCCGCTGCTGGACTGGAGCCAGCGAGGGCTGGTGTTTTCGTACGTTTACGCGCCGGGGACGCCGCCGCAAGTCGTCACAGAGACGCTGGAAATGAGGTGCCCCTCCCACTTTGTTGCTTTCGGGGCCTTGGCGTATGCTTTCCTGGCAGTGCACCTGGGCAGCCGGACTGGATTTGAGAGAAGACCCGGCTGCACTAGCAGTACGCAAGACCAAGCTCCTAGTGAACCCCCCCCCCGCAGGAATGTGTCTGCGGTGCCGCTGTCCTTCACGCTGCGGGCGGCGGCGCCCTTTGCGGTCGACACCGCCGCGCTGGGGCTGCAGCCGGGGGAGGCCGGCCGCGTGGCGGTCTCTTTTGACCCAGACTACAGGTGCGTGGCTTTGCACTGCATGCCGGGGCTTTTCATGCCAAGCAAACAGCAGCCGCACCCACCCTAAAAAGCAACCGCACCACCTGCCAGCGCCAGCACCAGCGAAAGCGTCCATGGCCGCCGCCTCACGCAAAACTGTCTTGATGCCCGTCCCCGCTCCAGGCACGACCTACGCAGCCACGTGGCGCGCGCCAAGCTGCAGGTGGCGTTTGCTGACAACCCGCAGACGGACGCGCTGGAGCTGGCGGGGGAGGTGGAGTTCCCAAACCTGCAGCTCGACGTGCAGGTGGGGGCGATGCAGGCATCACGCAAACACAGAAACACGGCAAGGCTTGCGGGCGTGTGGGCAAGGCGCTGCCCGGCAGTTGGGCCAGCCGCGATGCCGTAACGCGGCGCCAACCGCCGAAACCCCCCGCAGGCGGTTGACTTTGGCTGCGTGCTGTCCGACACGCTGCGCCGCGCGAGTGTTGTGCTCACCAACCCCGGCAAGGCGCGCGTTGATTACTCGTGGGCTTGGCTCCGGCCTGACGGCGCCGCCGCCGCCACCGCCGCGCCAGCGCCGAGCCTGCCTGGCCCCGGGACCCTCGACGGCCCCGAGCCGAGCGCGGCAACCGTGAGCAGCGGCGGCGCGGCCGCGCGCTCGGCGATCGCGCCCTCCGCCCGCGTCGGCGGCGCATCAATAAGCGCTGGCAGCTCCAAGGCGCCGCAGCTCGGCTCCTCCGCTTTCGACCTGCTGCCGATTCGCGGCTCTCTGGGCCCCGGGGAGAGCGAGCTGGCCGAGGTCAGCTTTTACGCCTACCCGGGCTGCAAGGCGGCGGCGGTGGCGGTGTGCCACGTCGCTGGGGGGCCAGACTACCAGGTGAGGGGGAAAGGGCGGGGGCAAGGGGCAGGGGCTTGGGGCTGTTGAAAGCGCACAGTTTTGGATGGCTTGGCCCGCTTCAACCGCCGCTCCGCCGCCCACCCCGCAGCTGCCGCTATCTGGCGAGGCCAGCTCCATGCGCTTTGCGGTGGAGCCCCAATTCTTCGACCTGGGCTTGACGCCTTACGACAGACCGGTGGAGAGGGAGCTGCACATCGCAAACACTGGTGGGTGGGCTGGAAGCTGCCGCCGCTGCCGCATGCCCCCACAGCCTGACTTTGGTGCCTGGGGGCCCGTCGTTCTGCCAATTGTGCAGGTGTTGCTGCTTATTGCAATGCACTCAACAACCACCAAATACCTTACAAAACGCACGCCTCGCAGGGAAAGTGGCCTTTGACTTTTCCATTGACCTCAGCCGCCTCAGCCGCCCCGGCTTGGTGCAGGCCAGCCCCTCGGCGGCCCGCGTGGCCGCGGGCGAGCGCGCCCACGTCAAGCTGAGGGTTTGCCCCGGCGTGCCCGAGCGGCTGATGGAGTTGGTGCTGGTGCAGGTGCCCCGGGTGGGCAGCTAGCCTGGAAGTTGAGCGCTTCACCAAGCTGGATTGCCGCTGCTCTGGAAAAGATGGACCAGCCCATCCGACTGCCTGAAACCCCCCACGAAAACATGGGCAACCCCCTTTGCACAACGCAACCAACAGGTGGCGCATTTTGAGCCTGTGCAGGTGCAGGTGCTGGTCGAGGGCACTTACCCCTGCCTCACCGTGGGCCTGCCTCGGGTGCGCGACGCGCTGCTCTTGGCGTGCGCGGAGGAGGCGCGCGACAGGTGGGCAGCAGGGGAAGTGGGGTGCCAGCTGCCATTTGCCCCGTCATGGCAGCCAGTGCTGGTGGAACAGGGGGATACACGGGGCTTGCCAGTGCTTGCCCATCACTCTTTACCTGCCAAACTTGATGCCGCTAAAACCTCCAGACTGGATGAGGGCTTGCAGGCGACGACTCTGCAGTCCCTGGGCCCTGCCGCGCCCCGCGCATCGCCGGCGCTGCGCGGCCCCGCGAGCGTGCGGCCCGGCAGTGGCACGAGCCGGGCGCCGAGCGTGGCGCCAGCGCGCAGCTCCGCGCCGGCTGCTAGTGTGCACAGCGGCGGCGGTGGCGGTGGCGGCGGTGGCGGTGGCGATGGTGACGCGACATCTGCCGCCGGCAGCCGCCGCACGCTGGGCCCCGCGTCCGTGGCGGGCGGCGCCGCGCGCTCCGTGGCGAGCGGCGCGTCCGGCGCGCCGTCGGTCGCCAAGAGCCGCGCCAGCGCCGCCAGCAGCGCGGCTGCGGCGGCGGTGATGGCCGCCCGGGACCGGCTCGCGCAGGTGGCAGCTTCCCTGAGCCCCGAGCGGCGGCAGGATTTGGAGGCAGAGCGGGCGCGGCTGGTGCAGCTGCTGCTCGACCCGGCGGCGGCCGCGGCGGCAGCCGCTGAAGTGGCGTCGATGGTTGCTGCAGCGCAGGAAACAGCCGCCGCTGCGGCGGCAGCCGCGGCGGCTGCTGCGGCTGCTCTGGCTCCACTGCTCGCGGCGCAGCCCTCGGCAGCAACTGTTGCTGCCACCGAGCGGGGGAGCGCTGCCAGTGGCAAGACCGGTGTCGCGGCTAAGCAGCCGGCGGTGCGGCGCCTGCCACCAGCGCCAAAGCTCCCCGACCTTGCTGCTGCCCACTACCTGCTTGACTTTGGCTTTGCGACCAAAGGTGTGAACAAGACCCGCAAGGTCAAGATCACAAACACCAGCATGCAGCAGGTGCAGTTTGCCTTTGACAAGCCGCTGATGGAGGCCTTTGGCTTTGGCGTGTCGGAGGCGGCCGTCAAGCTGGCGGGTGCGCCGGAGTGCGAGGTGGGCAAAGGCGGCGCGGCGGCCTGTTTGTCTCCTGCAAGGGGTGCCAGCGCTGAGCGGTTGAAACTGCTGACCTGCCTGAACACAGGAAATCCCCTTTCAAGCGTGCTCGAACGCCCCTCATCACGACCCCACAACCCCAACCGCAGTCTGCGGAGCTCACCTTCACCCTGCTGTGCGCCAAGACCGCCGTCCAGCCGGGGCCCATCGAGCTCACCTTGCCGCTGCCGCTGCGCGGCGGCTGCGCCAGCAGCCCGGCGCTGCTGCTCACGCTGCGAGCGCACGTTGTGGTGCCTGACGTGTCTGCCAGCACAACCGCTCTGGAGTTTGGCACCGTCTGGAACTCCCATTGCAAGGTGCGCACTGCACGCGCTGCGCGCAAGCGGATCTGTCTGGCCACTGCACCCTGCTTGGCTGTCTTCCATCCCCCGCGCACTCAAAAAGCTGCACCAAACAAACGCGCACCCACCCAGGTTTTCACAGTGCAGCTGCACAACCCCCACCAAGTGGCGGCGGAGTGGTCAATCAAAAAGCCGGCTGTCGAGTCCCCCAAGCTGCGCGACTGGGACTTTTTCGCGCCGTCGCCGGCGGAGGGCGTGCTGGAGCCGGGGGCGCGGGCCAACCTGGTGGTGACGTTCACGCCACAGGTTGGGGGGCTCTTCTGAACCTGCTGCTTGGGTTGTTCTGCAGTTTTTTTGGGTCTGGCCTTCTGCATGCCAAACCACCGCTCCACTTGCCCCCCTGGGAAAAGCCCAACCCTAAAAACCGTCAACCCCCCCCCCTTTTGCAGGCTGGGCGGGAGCAGCCGTACGTGCTGGCGCTCCCAATCAAAATCGCCAACAACCCCCGGCCGCGCGAGCTGGCCTGCAGCGGACGCGGCTTCACGCCGCGCGTGGAGGTGGCGCCGGCGCTCGTGGACTGCGGCGCCGTGCTGCCAACCTTCCCGGGGCAGCGGCCCGCCGAGGCGAGCTTTGTGTTGACCAACCCTACGGACCGCGCGATCGAGGTGATCTGCTCGGATCTGGACGTGCAGCAGCGCAGCGAGGAGGAGGCGCTGCGGTCGCTGGACATGTGAGTCCTGGGTCTGCCTCCTGTGTGGTTGGGGTTTCAGATGCGTTTCAGCTGAAATGGCAGAGCCTGGTGTAGCGATTTGGCTGTCTTGCTGGCCCTGGGCTGCATGGCGGGAATCAAATTGGCTGCAGCCGCTGACAGGTGTTCCCTCTCCCCCCCAAACCCTGCAGCTACGATCCCAATGGGGTGGCAATGCTGCGTCCGCTGGCGCAAGGGGAGCCGCTTTGGTCCGAGCTGGTGCAGGTCGCGGCCGAAACCAAGCGCAAAATGGAGGAGGCGGCCGCTGCAGCAGTGGCTGCAGCTGGCGCAGCGGATGCGGCAGCCGCCTCCGGGGCCGCTGGCCAGCCACCTGCAGCCGCTGCTGAGGCAAGCAAGGCGCCCGCACCGCCTGCGCCAGTGCAGGAAGGTGACGCCGCGCTGCAGGCCGCGTCGGCGCCGCCGGCGGCCGCAGCCATTGGCGACCCAGCAGCCGCGGCAGCTTCGCAGCCAGCTCCCGCAGCTGCAAAGCCCGAGCAGGAAGAGCGCCTGCTGGTCGTCGTGTACGGCCCGCCGATGGCGGGAACGTCCACGCAGGCGCAGAGGCTTGGCCGGCGGTACGGACTGCCCGTAGTCAGCGTCGATGCCCTCGTGCAGGTGTGAGGGCGGGTGGTGGCTGGGGCGGTGTGCCAAGGGGTGCTTTGGAGCCGACGGCTCGCAGATCAATGTGTTGACCTTTGCAGTGCTGCTGCTCCTTGCTTCTTATTACTCCTGATCTGCCTTCCAACAACCTGCAGGAAGCGGCTGGCATGGTGCCGCCAGTGCAGCCGCCGCCGGCGGAGCCTGCTGTCGAAACCTCCCCAGAGCCTGCAGGTGCCAGTGACGCAGTCGGGGGCACTGTTGCAAGCGACGCTGCCGCGCCGCAACGCCAGCCATTCGACCCAGAGCTGCGAAGCCTCATCCTTTCGCGGCTGCTGCAGCCCCCAGCGGACCCGGCGCCGGCACCACCAGCGGCGCCGGTGCCGGCGTCAGCAGGAGCCCCAGGCAGCCGCCCTGCCAGCCGCCCTGGCTCGGCGCTGCTGCGCCGCGGTGCAAGCGGGGCTGGCACCCAGGAGCGGCTGCCAACGCCGCCTGCCTCCGGCCAGGGCGCAGCGTCGCCAGGCGCGCGGTCCGCGGCCGCGGCCGCTGCCGCGGTGGCTGCGGGGCCCGCGCAGCAGGGCCCGACGGCAGCCGAGGTCTTCCTGCGCGCCCTGCGGCAGGCGCTGGCGCAGCCCCACTACGCGCGCGGGCTCGTCCTCGACGGCATCGCCTCGGCGCTTGTGCCGCCCGCCGTCGCAATCCGCTCACTGCTGCAGGCGCTCGGCCTCACCCTCAAGCTGCCGCCGCCCGTGCCGCCGCTGCCGCTGCCCGGCGCAAAGGGCAAGGCGGGGGCCGCGGCGCGTAAGGCCTCGGCGCAGCCGCCGGCACGCGGCCCCGAGGAGCCGCCGCCGCCGGACCCATCACGGCCCGACGAATGGCTGGGCTGCCAGACGGTGCACGCCGTGCAGCTTTCGCTGCCGCGGGGTGAAGCCGGGGCGCGGTTCGCATCAGCGCAGCAGCGCGCAGCGGCGGTGCAACAGCAGGCTGACGGCGCTGCCGAGGCGCTGCAGCCCGTCTGCGAGGAGGAGGCTGCGTCCGGTTTGGAGGCGGCTGGGTCCGCCCCTGAGCAGGCACAGCAGCAGCAGGATCAGCAGCAGCGGCCCGGCAGCCAAGGCAGCCAGCCAGAGCCTGGGCCAGCTTCCAGCGCCCAGGAGGGCCAGCAGCAGGAGGGGCGGCCTGACCAAAAGCAGCAGCAAGCCGGTGCGGATGGCGGCTTTGCCGCGCGCTGGGATGCCTACGAGGCAGCGGCCGCGATCCTCGCGCCCGTCCTCGGCGCGCTGCAGCCGCGCGACGGCCCCATCCGCCACCGCGACGTCGACGCGCGCTCGGACGAGGACGCCGTCGCGGGGGCGGTGGTCGGCGTTTCCTACGCCCTGGGCCGCCTGTCCACGATCCTGCCGCCGGCCGATGAGGACTCGCTGCGCGTGCCGCCGCCCTACGAGCTGCGCATCCTGCAGCGGCCAAAGGCAAGGCAGGCGCGCGGCGGGTCAAAGCTTTGGCTGTGGACCGCGCCAAACGCGCCGCCGGTGGCAGCAGGATCGGCGACAGGCGCCGAGGGCGCCGCGGGCGGCGAAAGGCGCTCGCCGTCGCCGGCGCCGAGCGCTGCAGGGGGCAAGGAGGCAGCGGCGCCCAAGAAGGCCGCGGGCGCCACCCCCCGGAAGAGCAAAAAGGGCGAGCCCGCAGTGGCGGAGCCAGCAGAGCCAGCCATTCCCGATGAGGAGAGGTGGGCGCTTTGGGCAAAAATGGCATGACTTTTGGCTTGTTGCTTGGCTTGTGTGCTTGCACAGGCTTTTCAGCGCGTATCCCGCCGTGTGCAGGAACATCAAGCCTTGCCCACCGCCTCACACACTCTCCGCCCCTCAATAACCGTGCACGAAACGGCACGCAGGCGCGGACTGCAGCCCCTGACCCGCTGGCTGCTGCCGCCGCGCGCCTCGGTCACGCTGATTGCGCAGTTCCGCTCCGACTCGGTGGGCCGCGTGTCGGAGACCGTGGCGTTTGACGCGGTGTGCGGCGACAAGCACGCCACGGCCACGCTCATCGGCGCGTGCGACTACCCGCGCATAAGCCTGGAGCCAAAGTGGGTGGTGGGGGGAGTTGACGTGTGCGACTGCTTTGAACACTGCCCTATGGCTGCGATATGGTGCCAAGCTGCGTGCAAGCCCCACCGGCATTATAGTCATAACTCCTTGCCTGACTCAACAACGGAATGCTTGCTGCGCCCCACAGGACCCTGTACCCAAAGGTCGTCAAGGCCAGGCCCCAAACCCCCAACGTGCGCCAGCTCTTCGTGCTGCCAGCAGGGCCCCTCGAATTCGGCCCGCTGCTGGCTGGCCGCCCGCCGCCGCAGCTGCCGTCCGCGCCCGACGCGCCGGCGCCCGAGGCGCACGCAGACCACGTGGCGCGGCTGCGGATAGCAAACTGCGGGCTGTTCCCTCTGCACGCAGACTTTTGGCTCAAGAGCGAGGGCGACCCGGCCGCCGCGCCTCCAGAGGCAGCTGGCCGCGGCGGCGCCAAGCGAGCGGGGGCCGGTGGGGCCGCCGCGCCCGCCGCTGCCAAGGGCGGGAAGGCTGGGGCAGCGCCGCCCGCACCGCCGCCGCCGGTGGCGCTGCACCCGCGCAGCTTGGAGCTGGGCATTGCAGCTTCCGGGCAGCTTCACGTGTACGCGTTCCCTCAGGTGGAGGGCCCCGTGCAGGACTCCATTATGTGCAGGTGCGTTTCTGGGGGGGGTTCTGGGAGAGGTGTTTATTCAATGGGGGGCCGCGTTTCGTCAATGCCGAGTCACCTGCAACGTAAATGCTTTGCAGAGTAAGTACCAAACGGCCTGCCCAAAAAACGCCGCAGCCCTGTGCATAAAGCCCCCACCCACCCCACCCACAACCCGCAATCCCAATCAGGCTGCGCGACAACCCCCAACCCTACGAGTTCCCCTTCACCCTCATCGCCGCGCGCCCCGCCGTCCAAGTCGCCCTCAACGAGCCGCCGCCGCCGCCCCCGCCGCCGCCGGCCGCGACCCACTCGGCCGCGCGCCTGTCCACCGACGGCGGCGCCGCCGCGCCGGGCGCGCGCCGGGGCGGGCGCGGGGGCGGGCGCGAGTCGGTCATTGCGTCGGCGGAGCTGACGGTAGCGTTTGAGCGGCTGCTCGTGGGCAAGCGGCAGTCCAAGGGCTTCACGCTGTCAAACACGGGGGTGCTCCCCGTCAAATGGCGGCTGGCGGGCGCCGAGGCGCTGCCGCCCGAGCTGCGGGTGTCGCCGGCGGCGGGGGAGCTGCCGGCGCGCACCAGCGTGGTCGTGACGGTGGAGCTTTCGGGGGCGGAGGAAAAGGAGCTCGCGGAGCTGCTGCGGCTTGAGGTGGGGGGGGGGCTGCTGCTGCTGCTGCTGCTGCTGCTGTCGCTTGGGGGTTCTTTGCTTGGCACTGCCCTTTTGTTTGCCGTTCAACCAAGTTGGCTGGCTGAACATCATGTTCTGCAGGTTGGCCTGGGGCTGAAACACAGCTGATCCCATGCTCATCGACACACAGCTGGCTCCCCCACAAATACAAATCCCCTGCCCACAATCAACCCCCGCCCCAAAAAATAACAAGGTGCTGGACTCTGAGGAGGCTCTGGGCGTGGCCCGCACCATCCCAGTAGCCCTCAGGGGCGAGCTCTACAAAATCGCAGTGGCCGTCAAGTACCCCCAGGCGCGAGGGCTTTAGCGGTTTCAAGCTTGAGTGTCACTGCCAGCAGCAGGGAGGGCAGGAGGAGCCACGGGGACTGGCTGCCCCGGCCGTGCGCGGCCCCACGCCGCTTTGCCATGCAAGCACGCCGCCCTTTGCTCAATACATGCTGCGCATGCACACCCCGCAGGAGGGCGTCGCCGGCGTGCACTTCGGCGCGCTGCGCGTCGTGGACGACGCCGCGCACACGCTGGTGCTACGCAACACGGGGCGCTACGACGTGGCCTTCAAGTTTGCGGTGGCCAGCCAGGCGGTGGCGGACGTGGTGGCCATCGCGCCGGCGGAGGGCGCGCTGGGGCCGGGCAAGGAGGCGGCCATTTTGGTGGGTGCTGCGCTGGTTTTGGCGACGGGGGCCGGCCCCCGCCACCCCCCAAACTGCACCTATCACACCAAAGCAGCAACGGCCGCGCGTTCATGCTTGGCCGCCCTTTGCTCTGCACCTGCCCGTCGATCACCGCGACGCGCTCAAAACAAACCCGACCCCCCCCACCCGCCGCAGCTGCACTGGAACCGCGACCGCCAGCTGCGCCGCGAGGCGGCGATCGACTCCGCCTCGGACGTGAGCCTCGTGCTCATCGAGCCCGCCACGGGCAAGCCCGAGGCGACGCTCCCGCTGCGGCTCTCGGGGCGCGCCACCTTCAGCCGCTACTCGGTCACGCCGGCGCGGGGCCTGCACTTTGGGCCGGTGACCTACAACACGCTGTCGCCCCCCCGCGCCTTTGAGATCACCAACCTGGGGGAGTTCCCCTTCACGGTCAAGCTCTCCCCGCTGGGCGAGCCGACCAAGCCGCCGCCGCCGACGGAGGGCGCGGCGGGCGGGAGGGGCGGCAAAGGAAAGGCCGCCGGCGGCGCCGCCGCCGCAGGCGGCGCGCAGAAGAAGCCGGCCGCCGGCAAGGGCGCCGCCGACACGGCCGTGCCCGGCCCCAACGCGCTGGTGCTGGGCCAGTTTGTGTTCGAGCCGGCCGAGGCGGTGCTGCAGCCCGGCGCGCGGCAGGAGGTGGCGGTGACGTTCAGGGCGGAGGGCGCGGCAGTTTACTCGGCGGTTGCAGGCATCTCCGTGAGCGAGAGGGACTTTGGGGACCACCCCGAGGGGCTGCCCTACACCGTCGCCGGCGAGTCGTGCATCCCCGGTGGGTGGGGTGGCGCCTGCACTTTGCGTGCGGCCCTCTGCTTCCCCGGCAGGGCGGCACTGCGCCGCCACCGACGCTGGCAGGTGCTTGCTGACTTGAGTGGTTGTGAAAGAGCAACAGCAGTCACATGGGCCTGCGGCGATTTCGATGACCAACCTCTAAGCCGCCTGCAGCAAAACTGATTTGGGGAAGTGTCTCCAAAAAATCCCCCCCAAACCCCAGGCATTGACACGCAGAACCTCACCTCCATGTTTGAGGAGTCCATGGTGCTGGCCCACCTCGACCCCTTCCACCCCGTCAACAACAGCTTCGGGCTGCGCGAACGGGTGCGCAGGGCCGGGGGGGGTGGATTGCGTGGCTTGGCTTGGGTTTGCTGCATGATTCAGGGGCATGTTGGAGGCGTGAATTGTGGCAAGCGTTGATCTGGGGCCGGTTGGCAAACGCTCAATCCCACACACCCCACTCCACCCCCGCCCCCTACCCCCCCAGGTGTACAATTTTGGGGTCATCGTGGCCCGCCTTCCGGAGCCAGGCGCGCTCCTGGCGCCAACTGCGCCCGCAGCCGCGCCCGCCGCGGCCGGCGTCAAGGGCGAGGGCAAGGGCGGCGGGAAGGGCGCCGCAGGGAAGGCGGGCGCGGGTAAAGGCAAGGGCGGCGCCGCGGCGGGCGGCGGCCCCGCAGCGGCCGCAGAGCCCGCCGCAGCGGCGGCCGCCGCCGCCGAGCCGGCGGCTGGCAAGGCCGCCGCGGCGCCGCAGCCGGCGGCGGCGCCGGAGGAGCCAGCGGCGCGCGCCAACCTGAAGTTCACCAACCCTGGCAAGGTGGCGTGCACCGTGAACTTCTCGATCCAGGCCAGGGACGGCGCGGCGGCGGGGCAGCGGTTCCCAATGGAGGTCCAGCCGCCGTCCGTGACGATACCGCCCAACGAGAGCAGGTGGGCGCGGCTGTCCGCGCGCCCGAGCTGCTGACCGGTGCACGCAGGCCGCCGCCGGCGTGCGTTTGATGCCCGACCCGCCCCCCTGCTGCGTTGCGTGCTGCACATGCACCTACAGAATAGGTGCAGAGCAAGCAAAAAGCAGCTGTGCCGCGTGCCAAAACGTTGACCAAACAACCCCCTCCCCTAAACACACTGCCCCCCCCAAAAGGTACATCGCGCTGCACTTTACGCCCCGCGCCATTGCCTGTTACAGCGCCACCTTCCACGCTGAGGTGGAGGCCGGCTCCGACCCGCGCACGCGGGGGTTTGCCTTCGAGCTGCGCGGGGAGGGCAGCCTCCCCAGCCTTACGCTGCAGGTGCGGTGACGGGCTTCGCTCCTGTGGGGCCAAGCAGTTGCTGCGCCGCGCCGCGCCGCTCCTTGGCAAAGCATATTGCAATGCAGACAACAGCACCGCCGCAGCTCTGACCAAAACCCCACTCAAAACAAAACAGGAGCCGTCCGTGTTCGACCCCTCCGGCCGCCCCTGGCTGCGCTTTGGCAAGCTGCTCCGCGGCGGCGCGGCGCGGCTGCTCGTCAACGCACGCAACAACGGCGCCCTCCCCGCGGCCGCGCGCCTCGAAATGGAGCCCCACGAAGCCTTCACTCTCATTGAGGGCCCGCAGGTGGGGGCTGGTTTGCGCTTCTGGGAGCCCAGCACTGTGGGAGCCCGGCGTTTTTTTGGGGGGCCTTGTTGGTGTTGAATTGAGCAGCACCTGTTGCATGCCTGCCCCTTGATCCAGCTCTGGCAGCCACCCCTGCCATCCCCCCTCTGTCCCCCAATCTCTCCTGCCCTCTCCCCCGGCCCCCGCCACAAAAAAGGCGTTCAGCGTGGCCCCCAAAAAGGCGGCGACGTTCACAGTGGAGTTCAGGCCCCCGGGCCCAGGCCCATACTCCCACGAGCTGCAGCTGAGGGTGAAGGCCAACCCCTTTGAGCAGCACCGCATCGCGCTCACGGGGGAGTGCGTGCAGGTGGGCCGCGGCGTTGGGGGCGCCTGGTCTGGCGGTAGTGTTGAGCGGTTCTGGGGTGTCTGCTTGCCGGCCTGGAATGCAAACAACGGGGCGTAGCGTGCATGCGCGTTTGGGCGAAGCAGGGTGCGCCCGCACAAACGCACGGGACCCAAGCGGGCAAGCCGAAACTCAAACCCCCCAGGAGGACGTTACGCTCGACGGCCTCCCCGGCGGCGCGCCCGACGAGCTGCGGCTTGGGGATGTGCGGCTGGGGCGCGGCGCGGGCGCGTCCTTCTCGCTGACAAACAGGAGCGAGGGCAAGACGTTCCGGTGCGAAGGGGCGGGCGGGGCGGATGAGTGCCAGCTGCTCGTCTTGAAGCTCGGCGCAGGCTGGGCTGGCCGCACAGCATGCACCCAAGCTCAGGCCACAAGCCCTGAAAAGGCCAGGCCAGCTTTCCCTGCACCCTGCTGAGTCACCTCCCTCACAAAAACACGCCACACATCCCCCGCAGCTTCAAGTGGCCGGATCACCCGCACCTCAAGTTCTCCCCCGCCGTGGGCCACCTGCTGCCCGGCGCGGCCAAGCGCATCACCGTCACCTTTGCCAGCGCCGCGCCGGTGCGGCTCGACGGCGCGGAGCTGAAGCTCGCGTTGGTGCAGGTGCAGCAAAAGGCGGGGCAGGCGGCGGACTGGGATGACGTAATCGCCGCCGCCGCCGCGGCGGCCGCCGCCGCCGCCGCACCGCCGCTGCATGGCGCGGTGCCGGCTGGCGCGGGGGCGCGCGCCGGCGGCGGGCGCGGGGGGCACGGCGGCGGCGGCGGCGGCACGCGCGGCGGGACGGCGGCGGTTGCTGCGGCTGCGCCTGGTGGGGAGCCGCTGCACGATGTGGTGCCGAAAACGCAGCGCGACCTGGTTATCAAGGTGGGCGCGATGTGTGTGGGGTGGGTTGGCAGGCATCAGACATGGCCTGTTCCGGGCAATCAGGCCTTGATGAACCACCCACGTGGTTCAACACAGCTGACCAGCAAGGCCGCACGCCCCAGCAGCAGGGAACACACCACCACTCATTCACGGCCCAACCCTCCCGCTCAACCGACATGTGCGCCTCCCCCTCCCCAAAGGTCCACGTGGCCTGCGACAAGGCGCGCTACGAGTGCGACGCCCCTCCCGCGCTGGCCTTCCGCCCCACCATGATGTTTTCCACGCGCGCCTTTGCGCTGCGGCTGACAAACAGCGGGCTGGCGCGGCTGGACTATGCCTGGCAGGTGCTTCATGCCGACGGACGGCAGGACCACTCAGGTGGGGGCTTATCAACCTGAGCAGGGTCTGGGGCTTGGAGTTGGAAATGAGCAGAGAGGCCCACCCCCTAATCCCTCTGCTTCTGACGCCGGCAGCGCTCAGCAACAATGCCTGCAGCCTTACTAGCCATCAACCCCCACCGACCACCGCCCCGTTCAACTTGTCCAAACGAACCCCAAAACGGCCCGCAGGCCTCTATGCGCTGTCGCCCGCCGGGGGCTCAGTGGCGGCGGGCGCCACCGAGGAGATCACGCTGCGGTTCAGCCCGACAGAGGTGGAGGACGCGTCCCGGCTGCTGGTGTGTGAAATTCCCGACTTGGATGCCAGCCTCCAGCCCCTCAAGCGGTCCGTCACCGGAAAGGTGAGGGTGGTGGACACAGATGCCGTTGATTGAGGTGCGGCGTGGCTGCTGTGGCAGTCTGGTTTTGCGTGGACCTCGCGCGTTGCGGTCCAAGGACCTTTGGAAACTCGGCCAACTGCTCACACGGCGGTTGCCTTGGCCACCGCGCCGCCGCCGCAGGTGCTGCGCCCCTGGTGCCACTTTGAGCTGCCCCTCAGCGATTACGTCAGCGCGGGGCGCCGCAACCCGGAGCAGCCCGGCCCCAGCGGCGCCATCGAGCCGCTGGACCCCGCCACCAAGGTGGGCTGATTGCAATGGCACAGGGCGGCCCGGGAAAAGGAGGGGCCAACGGGTATTGCACGGCCAGTTGTACATGGCTTGTTAATGGTAGGCTGATCTTTGTGGCTTGTCTTTTGGCGTCCCCCCAAAAAACCCAAGGTGCTGGAGTTCGAGTCGCTGGGCATCAACGTGCGCAACGCCAAGCGCTTCTTCGTGCTCAACCCCACGTCCATCGCCTACGAATTCGTGTGGGCATCCGTGCCGCGCGCGGCGGCCGGCGCCCGCCAGCCGCAGCCGCCGTCGCCGTTTGCGTGCGCCACGCGGCGGGGGGTGATTGACGGCGGCAGGTGGGAGCCCTGCGCTGAGCTGCTTTTGTTTTAGCGTTCAGCTTTTGGGTTGCAAGCTGGGTGGCGGGGAAACGGGCCGTTTTTGTCAACTGGTCCTGCCATCCCTATCCAGGACAGTTCAGGGCCGCCGCGCCGTACCTCAAACTGCACCCCAAACGGCACGCGCGCCATGCCAAAAACTCTCCAGGCGCTTTGAGATGGCGTTTGAGTTCACGCCGCTGGATGACTCGGTGGCCGAGTCCTTTTGGACCTTCTCCATCCCCGCCCACTCCATATCCGTGCCCTTCCTCCTCGCCGGCGCCGTCTCCGAGCCGCGCGTCACGTTTGACCGGCCGTCGCTGGCGTTTGGGGCGGTCCAGCTCGGCGTGCGCGCGCGCCTCGGGCTGGCCCTCGTCAACGACGAGGCGGTGCCGTTTGCGTTTGCCCTGGACAAGGCGTCCTACGACGCCAGCCCGGAGCTGGTGGCGGCGGCGGGTGGGCCGGCGGAGCTGGAGATTTCGCCAGACTCTGGCATTGTGCCCGCGCACGGCAAGGTGGGCTGCGCATCCAGCGGGGGCGCTTTTGGCATGCTGTCCAGCGCCAAGGCAGCCAACAACCGCGCTGCCCGTGCAGCTTTCAGTGCGGGCTCCTGCAGCCTCGATTTGCTTCCTGTCCCTGCTGACGCCTCCACACACCCCTGCCCGCCCGCCTGCAGCTGGAGCTGGCCGCCACG
This sequence comes from Raphidocelis subcapitata, assembly GCA_003203535.1. Classification (NCBI taxonomy): domain Eukaryota; kingdom Viridiplantae; phylum Chlorophyta; class Chlorophyceae; order Sphaeropleales; family Selenastraceae; genus Raphidocelis; species Raphidocelis subcapitata. The sequence continues at coordinate 87,398 of BDRX01000126.1, read as the reverse complement.
TTTGCCCCCCGCACCGAGCGCGCCGTCAACTACAACATCGCCGCCCGCGTGCGCGGCAAGCCCACGCCGCTGAGCGTCAACGTCAAGGGCGAGGGCTACGCGCTGAGGGCGGGGCTGCTGCTGGAGCTGGCGGACGGCCGCATGGCGGAGCTCTCCGCGCGCGGGGAGAACACTGTGGACTTTGGGCAGGTGAGGCTTGCGGGGTTTCAGTCTCCCTGCGAGGCGGCTCGCAGCGTTGGTTGTGCGCAAGGTGGGGCCCCTCTAAAAGTGGGGGTCTCCATCAACCCCAGCCATGCACTTGCTGGCCCCCCGATTCACCCGGCACAACCGCCTTGAGCCCACCCAAATCCTAGAAACCCCGCCGGCCCCGCAACCCCCCATAGGTCATCATCAACGACACCGCCGTACGCGCGCTGCACCTGGTCAACTCCTCGGTCGTCGCGTTTGACTACGCCTGGGAGCTGGGGCCGGACGATGCGGCGGCGCAGCTGTCGGTCAGGCCGGCGCGCGGCGTGGTGCCCCGCGGGGAGCGCGCGACGTGCGATCTGGCGTTCGCACCGCGCGCGCCGTGCGGTCTGGCAGGGCGCAGAATTGTCTGCCAGGTGGGCGGCGGGGGCGGATGGACGCTTTGTGTTCGGCTCTCCCTGATCTGGCGTGGCAACGGCAACGGCTCCCACAGCAGTGCGCGCATGAAGGGCATGCAGGCGCCAGCCCCGGATCAGGTCTAAACACGCCCCACCTCCATACCCCCCCCCCCCGCCGGCAGGTGGTCAATGGGCCGCGCTACGAGCTGGCCCTCCACGGTGCCGGCTACCGCCCCCGCCTGCGCCTGTCCTTCCAGTCCCACGACTTTGGGCCCGTGCACGTGTGGCGGCCGGGCATGGCGCCCGCGGTGGCGGTGCTGGCGGCGCGCAACGACGACGAGCAGCCGGTCAGCTTCGAGGTGCTGTACGGAGAGAAAGACTACCTGGCGGTGAGCGGCCCGGGGCTGAGGGTCTGGGCGTTTGGGGGTTTGCTTGCAGGCGGAGTCTTGGGAGGCTGCGCAGGCCTGCGTCCAAGGGTCGACCCTGAAGCTGGCAGCTTGTTAGGCACACAACCCAAGGGCTGGCTCAAGGGCCCAACCAACAAACCAACCGACCAACCAACGAACCAAACCAAACCCCGCCCAAACCAACCAGGTGGACTGCGGCTCTGTCGTGCTGCAGCCGGGGGAGAGCCGCGACCTGCGCGTGACCTTCCGGCCAACCGCGGCGCACGCCTACCAGGAGACTGTGCCGCTGCACGTCAACGGCCTCTACACAGTCAACGTGCTCATCTCGGGTGCGCAGCAATGGGCGCGGCTTGCTTGGGCTAGCGGTTGCAGACTGTGCTTTGAGATGATTGCGTGATGCGGGGCGTGCAGCGGTTTTGGGGCGTGGTTTAGGGGCCTGTCAGGGGTTTGGCTTCCTTTTGGCTGTGAGTGGCAAGCCATTGGCGCCACAGGCAGGGGGGCCAATCGCTGGCTGCACCAAAACGCACGCCAGATAGACTCGTTAAGAGCTGCAACCATGCATTCAACCGCTCACGCAGGCGAGGGCGTGCCGCTGCGCATTGAGCTGGCAGACCCCACCCAGCGCACGCTCGCCTTTGGCGCCGTGCCGCGCGGGCAGTCCGCCAGCCGCCAGCTGGCGCTGGTCAACCGCGGCCGCGCGGCGGCGGCCGTGGGGCTGGGGCCGGCACGCGAAGTGCTCGAGCGGCTGGGCATCGAGGCAGTGCCGGCCGCGCCGTTTGTGCTGCGGCCCAGGGAGGAGGCGCGGCTCACCCTCTTCTTCAGGCGCGTTTGGTGCTTTGAACCGTTGTCAAAGCCTGAACCCAGCGAGCCACAGCCCCCAAGGCCAGGCGGCACCCCTTGCTAACCCAGCCTCCAAAACCGTCCGCACCGCGCGCAGGCCCGCGCGCCGCATGGCGCCTTTCTCCGAGGCGCTGACCCTCGACGTCGCCGGCGTGCCCCTCGCGCTGGCCACCCTCACGGGCGCCTGCACCGCGGGGGAGCTGTCGCTGGCCTCTGACAGCCTGCCCTTTGGCACGGTCGTGCTGGGCAGCCGCACCAGCAAGCGCCTTGCGCTGGCCAACAGCGGCGACGTGGGGGCGCGGTTCGCGTGGGACGCGCGCGCGCTGCGGCCGCACTTTGAGATTCTGCCATCAGGCGAGCGCGGCGGGGCTGTGCGTCCTTTGGCTTTTGGGGGCGCGCAGCTCGAGTGCCTTTCACCCAAATCCCACCCTGGCAAGGGACCCCTCAACCCACAAGCCTCTGCCCAACACACACCAAAACATATGCACGCACATCCTGCCCCGCGCTGCGCAGAGGGCTTCCTTGCCCCCGGCCAGGACGTGAAGCTGGAGGTGGTGTTCCACCCCGCCGCCGTGGACCCAGACATCCGCGTGGAGCGCGTGGCATGCAGGTGGGGCCGGCCGCTGAAGAGCCAGCCAGGAGGAAAGCTGCCTGCCAAGCTCACGGTCAGACTGCGCTCCAGCCGCGCTCAACTAAAGCAGGCCGTTTGACTCCAAGCAAGCGATCGCACCTCTTGCGTACGCCCATCTGCCCTCCCCCACCACCACCCTCTGAGCCTCCAACTCAATTACCTCCCTGCCCTGCAGGGTGGATGGCGCGCCCGAGCTGGGGCTGGCCCTGACCCTCACGGGGGCTTGCTGCGCCACCACGGCGCAGCCCGAGGCGGTCGCGTTCCGCTGCAACGTGCGCGGCAGCGCGGCGAAAACCATCACGATCACAAACCCGACGGGGGCGGCATGGCAGCTGCGGCCGATCATTCAGAACGACTTTTGGAGCGGGCCCGAGTTCCTGCGGGTGCGTTGGGGGGTGCGGGCTGTGGGACTTTGGCTGCCTCAGGGGGCGCAGCGGCAGCTCAAAAGGCAGGCATTGAGTTGAATGCAACTGGTGAGGACCAAACCCAAACAATCACGACGGCTGATCTGTCAGAAACCTTTTTGCCAAAACCAAACAAACGTCAACGCCACCGCAGGTGCCGGCTGGCGGCCGCGCTGACTACCCCCTGTCCTACCGCCCCCTCACGATGACACCGCCCGGGGCCCCCCACGAGGGCAGCGTGTTCTTCCCCATCCCGGACGGCAGCGGCCTGCTGTACGCGCTCAAGGGCCAGGTGCGGGGGCGCACGCACGGGCCTGCAAACGGGACCGGGACCATTGCCCTGGCAAGAGCCTGTTTGTGTGCATAGGGCCGGGCCCCTGCCTCTGGGTGGCGCGCAAAGCCCCGCCGCCCCCAAGCACCGCTGCGCCCCCTCCCTCCCCCCAGGCCGACACCCCAACGCCCGAGTCTGTGGTGGAGCGCACGCTGCCCGCCAAGACCCGCCACGTGGAGGCGCTGCCCGTGCCCAACTGGCTGCACCGCCCGCAGCGCTTCCGCGTCGCGGTGGAGCGCGTCGCGGCGCACGCGGCCACGCGGCTGGAGGGCAGCGAGCACATCGACGTGCCGGCGGGGGCGGCGCGGCAGTACCAGCTCGCGTTTTACGCATACACCACGGTGGGGGCCCTTTGGGGGGAGGTCTTCTCTTTGCATGTTGCAGCCAAAGCCTTGCATGCCCCTGCCACCCCGTCCTGCGGCCATCCCCAGCCCCCCCCCTCACCGCTGCCAAAACCACCGCTGCTGCGTCACCAGGGCGTCACCCGCGCGCGCGTCACCTTCACGAGTGAGTCGACGGGCGAGTACCTCTTCCACGACGTGGCCTTCACCACCACGGCCCCGCCGCCGCGCGGCACGCTGGCGCTGGAGTGCCCCGTGCGCACGCAGACGGCGGCGCGCGTGGCCATCGCCAACCCGCTGCCCGCGGACGTGCCCCTGAAGGTCGCAGTCACGGGGTCAAAGCAGGTGCGGGCGGCGCCGGCCGGCGCTAACGCTGCATGCCTGGGCCTTTGCAGCAGCCCCCTGGCGTTCGGAATGGCCCATGCTTTGTAGGGGTCTGCCACCCCGCAAGGCCGCCTATCTCCTAGGCATGAGATGGCTGCAGCCTGACGCCACGGGCCACAAAAAAAACCCTCCGACAGGTGACGGTGCACCCCGACCCCCCCGTGCTGAGGGGCGGCGCCACCACAGAGCTGGAGGTCCGCCACAGGCCCCTGGTGGTGGGGGCCTGCGACGGCACGCTGCGCCTCGACAGCCCCGAGCTCGGCGCCTTTGAGTGGGGCCTCCGCCTGGCGGGCACGGCGGTGGGGCCGGAGCGGGGGCTCGCGTTCTCGGTGGCCCTGGGGGGGCGCGAGACGCGCGTGTTCCGCTTCACGCACTACCTGCCAGAGAGGACCGAGTACCGGTGCAGCCTGAAGAGCGCGGCCGGCGGCGCAGAGCGGGGCGGCGGCGGCGGCGGCGGCTCGGGGAGGGGCAGGAGCGCCGGCGGCGGCGGGGAGGGCGGCGGCGGCGGCGGCGCGGCGGCCTCGGGCTTTGACGTGCCGGCGACGGTCGTGGCGCCGGCGGCGACGGGGCCAGGTGCGTGCGCGTGTTGCTGGCAGAGGCTTGCCAATTGAGCCGCCAACCAACAGCTATTCAAGCCCTCAGAAAAGGCACCTGCCAACCCGGATGCACAAACTCAGCACCCCAGCCACCTGGCAGGAAAACCAGGCCCGAATCCCCCCAAATTCACGCCCCCCTACGCCCCCCCCCCCAAAAAAAAACACCAGGCGGCGTCGAGGTGGAGGTGGAGGTGGGCTTTGAGCCCTCGGCGCTGGGGGAGGCGCTGCGCGACACGCTGCTGGTGGCGCACCCGGCTGGCGGTGACTACTCGGTGCCGCTGACGGGGCGCTGCGGGCCGCCCAAGCCGCAGGGGCCCATCAGCCTAGCAGAGGTGGGGGAGGGGCCCCGGGGGCGCGCGCGTTTGCGCTCGGACTCGGGACTCCCATGCACGCAGCCGCAGGCGCAGCCGCAGCCGCTCAAGCCCGCGGAAAGACTGGCCTGGAAAGCAGCGCCGCGCGGTCAACCCATCACAACCGGCCCAACCCCCAACCCTCCCACCCATCCCCCCAAACCCCAAGGGCCCCGTGTCAGTGCCGTTCCGCAACGTGTTCCCCCGCGAGGCGGACTTTGCCTACGCAGTGGACAACCCAGCCTTTGTGCTGGGCAGGGCGGGCGAGCGCCTGGGGCCCAAAAAAGCAACGGCAATCAGCATCGCGTTCCGGCCCGAGGCGGCAGCGGCAGCGGCGACGGCGGCGGCAGCGGCGGCGGGGCGCGGCGGCACCGCCGCCTCGACGGCCGGCGGGAGGTCGAGCGCGGGCGGCGGCGGCGGCGGCGGCGGGTCCCCCGGTGCGGGCGCGGGCGGCGACGCGGCCGGGTCGGCCCAGGTTCCGCCGTCACCGCTGGTGCTGCGCACCGGGAAGCTCACGGTATCGTGCCCCAAGCAGGGCGCGTCCTGGGTGTTCTATCTGTCTGCATGACCCCTTGCCGCCTGCTGAAAGCAGTAAACGCAGGTTCAGACTGCTGTTTTACAAGGGGGTGGTGGTTGGGGGCGCACGCTGCACTTGCGACGTGCAGGGAAAACTGCGCGCACCCAGGAGCATCGACCAAAGCAAAGGCAAGCAACAGACGGGACTCGTGCGCATCTCGTGGGCAAAATTTTGAACCGCAAAAGGGGGGGCGCGCGCGGTCTGTGGGCGCCGCGCCACGGTTGTGTGGGGCGGCGCAGCACGCGCCCGTGTTTTTGGGGTGGAAAGGAGCCGGGTTGGCGTGGTAGCTTTCATTCGTCTTCAGAGGCCTTGCGCGTGCCGCCGGGTGCGGCGCGGCGCGTGGGTGGAACGGCCCCGTCCCGCGCGCACACCGGCGGCAGCCGCAAAACAGTTTTCAAGTGGAACGGTTGGGGCGCGGCAGCACCGGCGGCGCCCGCCCCAGCGCCGGCTTGGAGGAGGCGTCAGTGATGGTCAAGCGCCGCCCGACCGCCCGCGCGGCGCGGGCTGCGCGCTCACGCTCGCGCGCGTGCGGCACGGCGGGCCGACCTCTCTGCCTCTGCAGCTGTGAACATGGGAACCGAAAGCTCTCGGCGGGAAGGGGGGACTGCAGTCCCGGCCGCACTCCGCCATTGGCCGCACCGCTCCACGCCCCTGGGGCAGCAGCCCCCTCCCTGGAGCCACACTCGGCTGGGCCTTGGGCCAGCCCGCGCACGCCCCCGCGGCGGCCGCCTACTCCCGAAGGGCCGCGCTCGGATCGCCCGAGGGGCCGGACTCTCTGTGCGCGTCGCCGCGCCGCATTGCATCGCCGCGCGGGGCGACGCCCGCCGCCGCCGCGGCCTGGGCCCGCGTCTGCGCGATGCCTGTTCTAATAGACGCGCAAACTGGGGGGCCGGTTCACTGGGCGCCGGTCTACGGCTGTGCCTGCTGCCCGGCGGGCTGGGGCTGATGGGCCGAGGGGCGCCACAGCCGCCCGCGCGCCGCTGCTGTTGGAAAGGGGGCGCCAAGCTGCGCCCCTCCGACCGCGGGTTCACTTGTGGTTCAGCAGCTCCTCGATCTCCAAATCCGCCGCCGCCCGCACCCGCGGCGACGGCGGCTGCGGCGGCGCGGCCGGCGGCGCCGCGGCCGCAGCGCTGCCGCTCGCGCCGCCGCCGCTGGGGCCGGCCTCCTGGTCGCGCTGGCGGGTGAGCAGCCAGGCGGCGGCGCCAAAGCCCAGCACCGCCACCCCCACGACGGCGATGTCCTGGGAGTAGCTGCTGGCCTTCTCACCCAGGTCTGTAGAGGGGGGTTGGGGGGGTTGATTGGGAGTGCAGGGTCAGGACGACGGCCGCAATCAGGCCCCCAACCGTGTGTGTTCCTGGCGCTGCGACCAGAAGAACACTGCACCCATGACCGCCCACGCATAAAACAGCGGACATCAAGCGCACGGCCACCCCCCAAAACAAGGCAGCAGCCCCCCACCCCCACCTGCAAGCAGCAGCTCCAGGTCGGCGCCCCCCTGCAGCAGCGAGCGGCTGGCGCCGCCCAGTGAGGCGTAAAGCACCGACCACACAGACATGCCCCCCAGCGTGCCCAGCATGAACGCCGGCAGCTGGATGGGCGTGAGGCCCAGCAGGTAGTTGGTGGCACTGCGCGGTTGGAGGTTGAGTTTGCGGTTGTTGAGTTGGGGCAGGTTGGGGGGGGGCGTGCCTCCAGGATGGCACGGGGCGTGGGGGGCCGCGGTTCAGGGTGGGCTCTGGCGAGCGGGAGTCAAAGAGTCAAAGGCGAGCGGGCTGGCGGCGAGGGCCCCTGCAGACCCTGCGCTCCACAGAGCGTGCGCGCACCCGCGCAGCGCGCGCGCGCGCACCTGTACGGGACGACCGGCGTGAGCCGCAGCAGCGTGACGGCGGTCACCTGCCGCAGGAAGCCGCCCGATTCGATGGCGCCCTCCACGGCCGCCCAGGTCGAGCCCGCGCCGCCGCCCTTGCCGCCCTCCCCCTCCCCCATCTCGGCCTTGATGATGCGCTCCGCGAGCGGCCGCCCCACGCCGCGCGCGATGGAGAAAGCGCCGAGGCCGGCGAGGCTGACGCCCAGCAGCATGAGCAGCGCGCCGTTCTTGGCGCCAAACAGCAGCCCGCTCGCGAGGCTGAGGGGCTGGGTGGGGAGGAGGGGCACCATCTCGGCGAGCGCCACTGTGGCGACAAACAGCACGCCGCCCCAGGGGCCCAGCGCCTGGATTTGCTCCTGCAGGGGTTGTTAGGAGGGGGGGCGGTCGCGGCGACAGGCGGGCGGGCGTTGGTGCCAGGTCGAGTGCGCCGCATGGACGCGCGGTGGCGTCGCCGGCGCCGCGGGTCAGCGTGCGCGGGGGGAAACCGCCAGATCCCCCCAGATGCCGCGGCGATCCCCCCTCCGGGCTCCCCGCGCCGCGCCGCGCTCACCAGGAAGCGCTGAAACACCTCCACCAGGGACGAGGACAGCGCCTCGGAGGCGTGGGCCGCCTCGGGGTGCGCGCCCCAGGCCGCCAGCTGGGCCGCGACGGTGGCGGCGCCGAGCGCCGTCAGCGGGAGCGAGCTGGCGCTGCTGGCCCCACTGTGCTGCTGCCGCTGCCGGTCAGGCTGCTGCTGCTCCTCCGCCCGGCACTCCTGACGCTGCTGCTGCTGCCGCTGCCGCTGCCGCAGGGCCTGCACGGCAACGCCGCGCCGCCGCTGCCGCCACGCGACGGGGCCACCCCCAAAGCCGCTGCTGACCGCGGCGCACGACTGGGCGCCCGTGCTGGCGCAAGCGCCGCCGCGTGCCGCGTCCGCGGGCGCGCCGTGCGCCGCTGCAGAGCACGGCGCAGCTGGGGCCGCCGGCAGGGGGGCGCCCCACCGAGCTGGCGCGCTCGCGGCCACGCATGCGCAGCGGTGTGGCGCGCGCAGGCGCGGCGGCAACTGCGGCGCGCGTGCCGGCCCTACGCGGCCTGCAGGCCCCCCCAGGCGCTCTGCAGCTGCGCGTTGGGCCGTGGACATGGCGGTGCGCGCCCTGCCGGGGCTGCTGGTCGCCCTGGCGCGCGGCCTCCGAGGCGAAGGTGCGGTCTGCGATGCCCCCGCAGCTCTGGAAGATGGCGACCGCGGGGCGGGGCCGGCCGTAGGAATTTGATTTTACTGCAGGGTCGCAATTAACACACGGCAAGGCAGCGACGGGCGCTCTCGCTTGAGGCGCGTAGGGTGGCAGGCAGAGCGGCAGGGGGGCAGACCCCCGCGCCGCGTCAGAATGGGCCCCCATCGGTCGCTTATTGATCAGATAACGTGTTACAGTTGTTTTTAGCGCCGTGCGCCGGGGGAGGCCTCGCCTGTGCGAGCCCAGATCAGCGGAACCCCTCAAAGGCAGCACAAGCCGCACTGCTCCGGCTTGGACGCTGCCAGGATGCAGAACTCGGCGTCCCGGGTGCTGTGGGTGGCGGCGGGCGCGCTGCGGCAGGGGGCGCCCGGCGCCGCCGCGCGCGCGGCGGGGGCGCTGGGCACCGGCGCGTCGGCGGCAACCGCACTCGCGACGCCGCCGGGGTGGGCCGCGGCCGCGGCTCTCGGCTGCGGCCCCGGCGGCGCCGGCGCCGGCGGCGCCGCGCTCCTCCTGCAGGCGCGCTCCAAATGGTGGTGGTCGCGGCCGCCCGGGGGCAGCGCGGGAGCGGGGGACGCCGCGGCCGCCGCGGGCGCGGGGGGCCCGGAGGTGCTGCTCGGCTCTGACAGCGACGCCTTTGAGGGGGACAGCAGCATAGGCGGCGGCGGCAGCGCCGCCGCCGAGGCGGGCGCGGGCTTGGCAGCCGGCGGCGCCGCGGACGCCGCGTCTGCGGCGGGCGCGGGCGCCTCTGCCGCCGCCGGCGCGCTGGACTCGCTGCCCGCGGGCGACGTGCTCAGCGCCGCCGCGGCGGTGGTGGAGGCCACGGGCGCGGCCGAGGCGGCGGCGCTGGCCGCGTCCAAGGCGGAGGTGTGGGCCGGCACGCGCGTCTTCATCGACCTGCTGGACTGGTCCCACGCAGACCTGGGCATGCCCTGGTGAGCGCGCGGGCGCCGCCGACGATGCGCGGGCACATGGGCAACAGTGCAGCCGCGCGCCGCAGCAGGTCGTGGGGACGCACGCAGCGGGCGCCGGCGCGCCCGCACCCTGGCGTGCTGAATCGCCCTGCGGGGCGCACACTGTACACGCCCACCGCTCCCGTCCCCTCGCCCCCCAGGTGGGAGGCCATTTTTGTGGCCAACCTGGCAATCCGCCTGGCCACCTTCCCCATCACCATCCTGACCCAGAAGAAGAGCGGCCGCATGACGGAGCTGCGCGCCCACACGCAGCGCATGCAGACGCTCTACAAGGAGGCGGCCAGCGCGGTGAGCGGGCGGGCGCGCGGCTGGGGCGCCAGCGCGCCTGCGGGCAGCGCGCACACTGAAAACTCCGGGGCGCCGCCCTGCACGCGGCCAGCCTTCCCACCCCCAAACCCCCAAAAAACACTGCTCTGAACCGCTCTGGGCTTGGCCGCCCTGCACTCTCCTGGCCGCCCTGCACTCTCCACCCCCCCCCCCACCTCCGTAAACCCGCGCCCGCCGCCGACCGACGACAACGCCCCGCGCGCTCCGCCCCGCGCCCTGCGCAGGCCACGCTGCCCGAGTACCAGCAGAAGCAGGCGCAGATCGCCGAGGCGCAGGCGCTGCTGAGCTCCAAGTTTGGCCCCGACGCCAAGTGGGCGCTGCTCATGCCGGTGCTGGCGCTGGCCAACATGGGGGTGTTCATATCCCAGTTCTCCGCGGTGTCGACGGTCGCGGGGGAGGGCCTGCCGTCCATGTCGCACGGCGGGCTGGCCTGGTTCCCCGACCTCACGCTGCCGGACCCCTACTACGGACTGCCCGTGCTGTGCGCCGCGCTGACGCTGGCAATGGTGGAGTCGGGCGCGCTCAGCGCGGAGATGGGGCAGGCGCAGACCGCGCGCACGCTAAAGTGGGTGATGCGCGCGTTTGCGCTCATCTTCGTGCCCGCGGGAGGCTACGTGCCCGCAGCCGTCGGCGTGCTGTGGTTCTCCAACAGCCTGTTCAGCCTCGCGCAGGCCGGCATACTGCGCAGCCCCGGGCTGCGGCGGGCGCTGGGGATGCCCAGCCTCGAGGCGGTGCGCGCGGCGGCCGCGGCCGCGTCGCAGGGGCCGCCGTCGCCGCTGACCGCCAGGCTGCAGCAGTTCATGGGCAGCGGGGACGGCGCCAGCGGCAGCGGCGGCGCCGGCGCCGGCAGTGGTGGCGTACCGGGTGGCGTAGCGGCAGGCACCGCCACCAGCAGCAGCAGCAGCGGCAGTGGGGCGGCCGCGCCGCCACCGCCCGGCACCCGGCCATCGCGCCTGGTCACGCAAAAACCGGCGGGCTGGAAGCGGCACAAGGGTTGACCGCGTACAAACGCCGCCTTGCCTGCCCGCATCATGCTTATCTAGTAAGATTGCTGAGGCTGCACACGTTGGAGACTGGCGGGTCCAGGGGGCGAGGGGAAGAGGGGCGCACTCGCCACTCGCCAGGCCCGCACGAGGCACTTGCTGGGCACTTGCAGCACTTCCAAGTGCACAACCAGAGCGCAGCTCTGAGCAATCCAAATGCTTTCTGGCTTGGATCGCGGCCAGCTTGAAAGCACGCGCCGCTGACCGTTTCCGCGATCTGGGTTCGCGACCCATGTTTGCGCCCTCCCGCGTCCGCTTCAGCAGAGGGCAAGGGGCAGGCGGTGCGCCATCCGTGAAGGCGTGCTCTGGACAATCCAGCGGGGCGTACAGCCTGCGCGTAGAACACGGCGCCAGTCGGCGCGCGCGCGCCGGAGGCGCCAGGCCTGCTGCAGTCGTGCGCCGCCGGCGATGGCCGCAGCACAGCCCGCCGGCGTGGCGCGCACCAGCGTGGCACCCATGCAGCGTTCAGTGCCTTGCAGCGGCGGGCGGCGGGGACGGGGCTGCAGCGCCTGGCACCGGGGCGACGGTGAGCGGCCCTGGGCGGCCCCAAGCGCCGCCGACGCGCCTGCGTGCGGTTGCGCACGCGGCCGTGGGCCGTCGCCCCTCGACCCCGCGTTCAGCTCCCGCCCAACTCCAACACGCCCCTTAGGCCGTGGTTGAGTACGTGCTGCTGCTGACGGCCCGCCCCGACGCCTCGCCAGAGGAGGAGCGGGGCGCGCTGGACGCGGCGTGGTCGCTGCAGTTCATGGCGCCGGCGATCATGTGCGCCACCGTCGGCGCGGTCGCATCGCAAAGCAGCTACAAAGAAGGCGGAGGCGGAGGCGATCGTGGCGGCGGCAGCCATGCCAGCGAAGCCGCCAGTGGTGACGACCGCGGCGGGTTCACGCACTTTGTGCACTTCAGACTCGCCAACCGCGCCGCCCTGGACGCGCTGCGGCGCAACCCGCTGCACGCGGCCCTGCTGCGCGACGCGCTTGCGCCGCTGTCGACGGCGCCGCCGTCATTGCTGGCGTTTGAGGCGCGGCTGCCGCGGGAGCTGGAGGGGCTGTTCCGAAGGGGGGACGAGTTTGGGGAAGGCACCGAGCTGCTGCTGCTGCTTGGGCCGAGCACCGACGCCGGCACCACCGGCGGCGGCGCCACCGGCGGTGCTGAGGACTTCCTGTCGCGCCTTGCAGCGTTTGCCGAGAGCTCCGCGGCGGGCGCGCTGCAGGCCAGCGCCGGCGCCGTCGTCGCGGCCGGCAGCGGCGGCGGTGCCGGGGACGGCGGCAGCGCGTGGCCGGGCCCGGTGCCGCCCACGCACGCGCTGATGGCGCGGTTCCCGGGGCCCCGGCAGGCGGGCGTGTTCCTGGCGAGCCCGCCGTGCGCGGCGGCAGCAGCGGGCGACCCACGGCTCCCGCTGCGGGCGCTTGCGGCGGTCTCGGCGCGGGTGGAGGCGGGGGAGGAGGGCGCGTCGCGGCGCCAGGCGCTGTAACAAGGGGCGCGTTTGCGTGCACGGTTGTGGTAAAGGGTGCGGAGCGCATTGCCGTGAGAGGCGGTGGGGGTTGGGGGTTAGCGAGCGGAAGTCGAGCGAACCAGCGGCGCGCGCAATCAACCGGCGCGTCGTCGCGAGCGCCCACAGACGTTGCGCGCGGGCCGCGTGGCTTGGCAGCAGATGAGCGTATGAGCGAATGACCGCGTTATAAACAGCTGCGGAGCAGGTGCAGAGCAGCCCGGGCAGAATGGCGGAGAAGCAGCCCGCGGAGCCCGTCACGGAGGGCCGCGGGCTGGCCGAGGCGCTGAAGAAGGGCAATTGGAGCCCCCAGGATGTGATGTATCGCTTCAAGGTGCGAACTGCAGTGGCGTGCAGCGCCCGGCCCGCCTTCGCCCGCGCCCGCCTGGTCCGCTGGCCAAACGCACCGACTCAGGCAAGCCAATTGACGCACTCAAACCATACGCAGGTGGAGCTGTGCTCGTTGGAGGTGCGTGGGGCCGCGGGAGGGCCCAAACACGCTGTCGTTGCGAGCGGGAGGGGCTGGCAGCGCGTTCGTTGCGAATTGAAGGATTCTCGCTGCGTATGTCGTGCCCAGGCGGGCGTGGGAGGCCCGGTCCGGGACGATCCCGCGGGCTGGGGGGTCAGCTCGCCGAATCGAGGAGATTTCCACAGCAGAGCCACCGCTGTCGCAGCAAATTGCAGCCCGGCACAGGCCCGGCAACGCTCGGCGTGCGCCGCTGCCGTCGACGGCACGCGCGCCGCCTCGGCGAGCGCCCACCCCGCAGCCCCCACCCCTCCCGCAGGGCGACCACGATTGGCTCGAGTGCCCGTATGCGCACCGCGGCGAAAAGGCGGCGCGGCGCGACCCGCGCACCCACAACCACATCGCGGTCATTTGCCCTGACATCCGTAGGGTGCGCCTGCGCTCCGCGTTGTGCCTTGGTTTGGGGCGCTGCAAGAGCGCAGCAGTGCATGCAGCAGCATACGGCGGTGGCAGAGCGGGCCCGGCAGCATGCAGGCAGGGTTTCCGACCCCGCTTGCTGCTTGACACCGCGCACGTGCATATACGACCCCCTTTCCCGCCCACCGCAGAGCGGCCGCTGCCCCCGCGGCGACAGCTGCCCCTACGCCCACTCCGTCTTTGAGCTGCACCTGCACCCCTCGAGGTGGGGCGGCACGGGGTGGAGCGAACCGCGCGCGCCGCCTGGCTCTCTGCTTTGCTCACCGGCCACGCCTGAAACGCGCCTGCGCCCATCAACCCCTGCGCCCCAGCCGAATGAATGCCCGCGTTTTCCCCCTCTGCCTGCCGCCCGCCACCCCTGCAGGTACCGCACGCAGCTGTGCACCATGGGGGAAAACTGCCGCCGGCCCGTTTGCTTCTTCGCACATGCCGTGAATCAGCTGCGCGCCGGCGAGGAGTGCCCCACGCCCCCGCTGCCGCCTCCGCACCCGGCGCCGCGTGGCCTGTCGTTCGATCTCGCCGCAGACGGCGGGGCCGCGGCCGCCGCCGCGATGCGCGCCGCGGCCGCCGCAGCGGGCACAGGGCCGGGGCGGGCGTCGCTCGACACAGCAGCCGCCGCGGCCGCTGCGGCGTCCGTGCACGCCCCGCCAGCGGGGCCCCCCAGCGGCGGCGGCAAGGCGCGGCGCTCCTTTGACACCGTGGCAGCCGCAGCCCGCGTGCCCCCCCGGCTGCCGAGCGGCCGCGCCTCGTTCGATGCGCTGGGCCGGCAGGCGCGGGCGGAGGGGGGCCTGCCGCCGCTCGCCGGCCACTTCAAGCGGCTGTCGCTGCCGTCGCTGCTGCCCGCAGAGCTGGGGTTCACCGCCTCGGACGGCGACGCCACGCCCGCCAGCGGCGCAACCCCCCGAGCCGATGGCGCTGGCCGCGACGGCGGCGCGCAATGGCTGCTGGGAGATGCCCACCACCCCCAGCAGGTGCGCGCCGCCGTGGCGCTGCTTGAGCGCGGCGGCGGCGGCGGGCAGGTCAGCAGCGAGCCCGCGGCGCGCTCGCCACTGCGGCGCGGCGGGCGGCGCGCCGGCCTCGACGGCGGCTCGCGGCCGTCGCCCACCTCCTGGGCCGCCAACGCCGCCGCGTCGGAGCTGTTCAAGCCGTTCAACGCCCAGCAGCAGCAGCTCCTCAGTGCTCTGGTGGTGCAGCAGCAATACGAGCAGATGGCATCGCAGCAGTGCGAGCTGCTAGCGGCGCAGCGGCGCGAGCAGCTGGCCGAGCAGCCGCTGCCACTGCAGCAGCCTGATGCCCAGTGCCAGCCAAACCAGCAGCCACAGCAGCAGCAGCCAAAAGCCCCGGTGCAACAGCACCCCCAGCTGAGCGCAGCCCAGGAGCAGCAGCAGCAGCTGCTGCTGCTGCAGGCAGAGCAGCTTCTGATGGCGCAGCAGCAGCAGCAGCAGCAGCAGCAGCAGCAGCAGCAGCAGCAGCAGCAGCGAGCCCCGCAGCAGCATGACCCAACCACTGCAGCACTCGCGGCACTTTGGTTGCAGGAGCGGCGTGCCGCCGCTGCGACCGCCGCCGCAGTTGCAGTCGCGCAGCACGAAAGCAATGCGCTGGCCGCGCTGCGCTGGAGCCTGGCAAGCCAGCAGCAGGCGCCGCCGCTGCTGCCGCAGCAGTTGCAGAGCGGGCTGGCCGCGGGCGCTGGCCTGCTTTCCGGTGCGGGTTTGGCCCCCGAAATTGTGGCCGGCCCGTCCCCCGACCTGCTCAACGTCGCTGCGCAGCTGGCCCTCGCCGGCCCGCGCTTCCGTTGAGCAGGTCGGGGGACGCGCACGCGCACGCGCCCAGGGCCCCTCGCCACTCCACCGGCGGCCACCTACTCAACACCGGGGCCACCTACTCAACACCGGGGCGCGCGAGACCTGACAACAAGCCGAGAGTGGAGAGCGATGATTGCTGCTGAGCGAGTGACACGAGTCGTTTGCCGCCGTTTTTTGTTTCGCGGCGCCGAGTTGGTTGCCGCACCCACCCGGCGTTCCCTGCGTCGACGTGAGCCTGCGCGCGGCACTGAGGACGGTTGCAGCCAATCCCCACGCACCGCACCACGCCTATCCGCAACCACACTACAGCCCAGCCGGGGAACCTCGCAACCCATATGTGTACACCACTGCTACCGCACTGCACTTTTGTTGGCCGGTCCCCAGATTGACCATTTTGGCCAGACCACCGGCCGCCAGCGACGGCGGCGACCACGGCACTCCGCAGGTGCCTCCCAAGAGCAAAGGCCCTCGGCCCCAGCGCCGCATGCGGCGCGGCGGCGCCTCAACCCCTCGCCGCGGGCAACAGCGGCACACGCCCTCCGCATTAGGAGGTGGCGGCCGCGGGCCCGCACCTTTTCTCCACCCCACGCGCTTGCGCCGCGCATCCCCGTGCGTGGGCAGCAGCTGGGGGAGGGCGCCGCCGCCCGGATGCCCCGTGCCATGCCTTCTTGAGTCTCGACAGCGCCAGTCTCCGGCGCCCGCGGGAACGCCTTGTGAGCGAAAGGCGACGAGTGCGAGAGTCCCCAACAGCCCAGCAAACAACCCATCTGTGCTGCCCAACCATCTGTGAGAGCGAGCGCGGCTTCCGCTCTATTGCCCAGCTTGCCGTGTGCCGTCTTCCCAGCGCGGCACGCGGCGGCCGCAAGGCCCATCCAGTGTAAAGCGCAACCGGCGCTAATGCAGGCGGTGCAGGGGGAAAGCCAGCGCGACTGCTGGGCGGCTGCCTGGGGGAGCAATCTGCCCGCGTGCACGCGCCCGCCCTTGCGGCTTGCGCCCCGGCACCGGGTTGACAGGTACGGTACCTCTCTCCCATATCCGAACTGTTCTTCGCCGCAATCTTTTTTCTTCGCCGTAAATTGTACCGGTTTAACGGAATCATACGCACTCAGATCGCTTTTACAACAGCTGCGAAACCAGCCCAGCGGTCCTGAAGCCGATCCAGGCTCTTTAGCGGCACGGAGGAGTGCAATCGGATCGAAAAGCGCGATCAGAGGGCTCCATGGGTCGCACTGCCGGCGGCGGCGGCGGCGGCGGCGCGGCAGCAGGCGCAGCGGGTGGTCCGCTGCCGCTGGCGCTTCTTTGCGCCAGCGCCCTGCTGCTGCGGCTGCTCGTCGGGCTGTCCCCCTACTCAGGTTGGTTGACAATCTGCCTGCGCCTCTGACAAGCCATTGTATGGTTGCGCTGACTGCTCCTGTGCCTGACCGGCCTCGCTGCTCACGCGCAAACGCGCTGCGCGCGCGCGGCCCACGCCGCAAACGCGCCCCGCAGGCGCGGCGCACCCTCCAAAGTACGGCGACTACGAGGCGCAGCGCCACTGGATGGAGATCACGGCGCACACGCCTGCGGCAGAGTGGTACACGGACGGGCCCCACAACCACCCCTCCTACTGGCCGCTGGACTACCCACCCCTTTCCGGATACCAGGCAAGCCGCGGGGCCGCGGCTTTACGCGGGGGCGCGCTCACTGGTGACGCCGCTGCTGTTGTTGCTCCTAGGGTTGCCACGGCCATGCATAGCCCTCCCATTTAGCCGCAGCGGCCGCCTCTTGGAATGAGGGCAGGCCACGGATGGGGCCACGCACGCGCACCGCTCAACACTGCTGACTCGCAGACACAACCATCATTGCCGCCCCCGCCCCCACCCGCAGAGCTGGCTCCACGGCCGCCTCGTTTCCGCATTTGAGCCGCAGGCCGTCGCGCTCGGGACCTCGGCGGGCTATGAGACGCCCTCCTCCAAGGCGCTGCTGCGCTGGACTGTCGTGCTTTCGGACGCCGCCCTCTTCTTCCCCGCGGCGCTGCTCGCGGCGCGGCTGCTGCAGCCAAGGGGCTCTGGGGGCGCAGCCGCGCGCTGCAACGAGCTGTTTGCCGCCGCCGCGCTGCTGCTCAACCCCGCCCACGTGCTGATAGACCACGGGCATTTCCAGTACAACTGCATCAGCCTGGGGCTCGCACTCGGCGCGGCCGTTGCAATCGCGGCGCGCGGCGCGCACGTGCTGGGCAGTGTCCTGTTCTGCGCGGCGCTGAGCCACAAGCAGATGAGCCTGTTCTACGCGCCCGCGTTCTTCGCCCACCTGCTGGGCCGCTGCCTGGAGCGCCCTGGCGCCGCTCGCAAGGTGTGCAGCGGGCGTCTAAATCCTGCTGCACACGCAAGCGCTTGGCGGCAGCCCCTCCACCGCAAGACTGCAAAACGCGCGCCTTGCGACGTGTGCCTACGAACGCGCCTCCCCCCTGCAGGCTGCGGCCGTGTCGGTGCTGGGCATCACGGTGCTGGCCAGCTTTGCGGTGATGTGGGCTCCCTACCTTGGATCCTGGGCCTCGCTGGTGCAGGTGTGGGCGGGTGTTGGTTGATGCGCGTGTGCACGGGGCGTGCACGCTGGGGGAACGGCTCATGCCTGCTACAGCCAAGCAGACAGCTTGAGCGCATAGCTTGACGCAATGAAGTGTGCACCCATGAGTCATGACCAACTGTGCAACAACGCAGGCCCTTCAACGACCAGCAACATTTCTCAATTCAATCCCTGGCGCCTCCAACCCACAACCGCAGGTGCTGTCGCGCATCTTCCCCGTGCGGCGCGGGCTGTATGAGGACTACCTCGCAAACTGGTGGTGCGTCACCTCGGTTGCAGTCAAGTGGAAGGCGCTGGCGTCGGGGCCGCTCCTCATGCGCGTGTGCGCCGCGCTCACGCTGCTCGCGGCGGCGCCGAGCATGGCGCAGCAGATCCTCGCGCCGTCGCCGCAGGGCCTGCTGCTGGGCATGGCGAACAGCGGCTTTGCTTTCTTCATGTTTGGGTACCAGGTGGGGGGGCACACATGCGTGCGGGGATGCATGCAGGCTTGGCTGTTGGAGTACCCACACGTTTTACTCGCTGCACACTGCCTGGCTTGGCCAAGAGGCGACTGCGCCCGGAGAACGCCTACTCACCAACCCGGCAACCTCTCACACTTGGCGTGCTCGCAGGTCCACGAGAAATCCATCCTCCTGCCGCTTCTGCCCATCACCGCCCTCGCTGCTTGGGAGCCTGTGGCCGCGCTGTGGGCGCCGCTCGCCGCCGCGTTCTCCATGTTCCCACTGCTCGAGCGCGACGGCGTCGGGGCCGCGTATGCCGCCTGCCTCGCAATCCACGCTGCCGTGATGCTCCAGCTCTGGCCAAGGGGCGCGAGCGGCGGCAAGGGCAGGCCCGCTGGTGAGGCGTGGCCGGACCGCGCCCTTCGCGTGGGGATCGCCTGCGGCGCGGCGGCAGCGGCGGTGCTCCACGCGGTGCGCATCACCGTCGTGGCGCCAGCGCGGTTGCCGTGGCTGCATGACCGCCTGGCCGTCAGCCTGGCGTTTGTTTTTGTCGCCGGTGGCATGGCGTACTTCAACTGGCGCCAATGGAACCAGCCCCATAACGGGGAGATCAGCGGCAGTGAGAAGAAAAAAGCCAGCGACCTCACCGCGGCGCGCGCCTCAGTGCGGCGTGCGGTCGGTGCACCCGGACGGCCAAGCAATGACACTCCCACGCGTGCACGCAGCAAAACCAAGGCTGCTTAGGGACCACTTTTGCACTCCATATGCAAATGGCCTGGCCTTCTGTAAATACACCGCTGAAATACCCAAATCCCGATGCCGCCGCCGCGCCGCGCTGCTCACCATCGCCAGAGACACGCCCGGGGCGCGCGCCGCTGCCGCGCCTCAAAAAGCTGCAGCACGCCTTCGGCCCAGGGACGGGGGGGGGGGCGGCCGGGCGCACGACCAGCAGTTTCCTGTCGTTTTGACAGCAACCGCGGCAGCAACCACCCGCTGAAACGCATTCATGTTTGCAAGAAGAAAAACCGTAGCAAAACCCCAACCGGGTAAAGCCCAAAACTCCGCAAACCCAAGCCCCGAATCAAGCCTGCGCTGAACAAAAACCGACCGCTAAACCCCCAACGCTTCAAACCCAAATGACCAAATCCCAAACCCCAACTCTAAAGCCCCCAACGCCCCCAACGCCCCCGACGCCCCCAACGCCCCCAGACCTTTAACTCCAAACCCCAACCCCGGACAACCACCCAACAGGGCGTGGACATCTACGACGTGAAGTTCAACATCATCTCGCCCGGTGGGTGCCTGAGCAGCGGCGCAGCCTGGTTTGCGCGCGGCCACCGCGCCGGCGCCAGGGCGGGCCGCAGCGGCGGCGCGGCGCGCCGCCGGCGGCGGCCCGTTGCTTGAGCCCGGCGGCCGGCGGCCGGCGGTCGCCCGCCCGCCCCCGCACCCGGCATCGGCGCACCGAAGCACACGCCCAGTGTGCTCGGGGCCCGCACCCTCGGCCGGAGGCTGCAAAGCCGGCGTTGGCGGAGCCCAGGCGGCAACACTTACCGCAAAAACCCTCCCCCAACCCGCAGGCGCCGACGCAGACATTTACTTCCCCCACACCGACGCGGAGCGCCGCCTCACCAGCCTGCACGCGGACCTCAAGGCGAGGGGGGGTGGAGGGGGTGGGGCTTGAAAGGTGGAGGGGTTTGGGGCCGCCCACGTTGGCTGTTGGGGCTGTGCCACCGGGACTCGGCGCAATCCCAACCCGCCCGCAAAGACCCCTGAAATCCTCCCCCTCCTTCCCAGCCCGCCCGCAAACACCCCTAAAAACCTCTCCTCTAATCTAGCCCGCCCGCAAACACCCCTAAAAAGCCTCCCCTCCCCTCCCAAACGCCCCCGCCCCCCCCGCAGGAGCTGGTTTGGGGCGCCGCCGAGGCCCCCCTGGCGGTGTCCACCCTGGCCGACCCCTCAAAGCCGGTGCTCTTCAGCATGGCGCGCCTGGACCGGGTCAAGAACCTCACGGGCCTGGTGGACTGGTGGGCCTGGTTTGGGCGCGCCTGAGAGTTTTGGACTGGGGCTTCCTTGTTGTTTCCGCGCGTGCGTGCGCGCGTGCGTGCGCACCGCCCTGTAAACCGCCCTGCTCAGCAGACGACGAACACCGTAACAATTCCCGAACAAACGCCAACAAAAACGAACGAATGAAACAACCCCCCGCAGGCGCGGCCGCAGCGCCCGTCGGCATGCGCCAGCAAAACGTTGAACAAAACAGACCGCAAACCAAAGCCAAAACAAACACAAAAACCACCCCGCCCCCTCCCGCAGGTACGGCCGCAGCGCCCGCCTGCGCGCGGCGGCCAACCTGGTCATCGTCGGCGGCGTCCTCGACCCCTCCCACACGGGGGACCGGGAGGAGGCGGCGGAGTGCGAGAAGATGCACGCGCTGATCGACAGGCACGGCCTCAGGGTGCGTGGGCGGCTCGATGGGGGCTTGATTGGGTTGGGGGCGAGTTGGGGGCGTTTAGTAAACCCTGGCGCGTTGCAGCGAAACAGGCCTTCGGGATTTTGCCAAAACCGCATCAAACCCCCTCCCCCCCAGGGCTCCATCCGCTGGATCGTGGCGCAGAAGAACAGGCGCGCGCTTAGCGGGGGAGGGCGGCGGTCAAACTCGGTCAAAGCTTGGGTTGCATGCGGCATGCGGCGGGTGCCGGCGATTGAAGCCGCAAACAACAGAGGACTGTTTATGTTTTGTTTCGGCGCATTGTTCGAAGTCGCCAGAATAAATCGAGCCTGGGTCCCACAAACCCTCCGGCCACCAAACCCGACCCGCGCCACCGACGCAATCAACAAGCAAACAAACCCCCCACCACCACCCCCGCAGGGTGCGCAACGGGGAGCTGTACCGGATGATCGCCGACTCGAGGGGCGCATTCGTGCAGGTGGGGCGGGGCCAGGAGGGCAGGCACGAAAAACCCCAAGGAAAACCCCAACAAATCAGACAAACACGAATGAACTCCAACAAAGCCAAATAAACCCTAACAAACCCCGACAAAGCCAAATCAACCCCCCCCCCAAACTCCAACAACCGGAAGAAACGCCCCAAAACCCCCAACAAACCCAAGCAGACCCAAACAAACCCAACAAAACCCAACACGCCCCCAACAAACCCAAGCAAACCCAAACAAGCCCAAACAAACCCTCGGCGCCCCCCAACAGCCCGCGCTGTACGAGGCCTTTGGCCTGACGGTGGTGGAGGCGATGGCGTGTGGGTGGGTTTGGGGGGGGGCTTGCGGCTGTTTTGTCATCGTTTTGGGCGGGGATTTGGTGGTTTGGGCTGTTTTGGCGGTTGATCATGTGTTGCTCCGGCCGGCTGAGTGCAGGGCCCCAATCGCGCACCGCGTCCCACCACCAAAAAACCACGCCGAACCCGCCCCAAAACCGCCCCAAAACGGCTACGCCCCCCCCAGCCTGCCCACGTTTGCGACCGCCCACGGCGGGCCGAGTGAGATCATCGTCCACAGCCGCAGCGGGTACCACATAGACCCCTACCACGGCGACGCGGTGGGTTCTGCCTTTTTTCGGGCGCATTGCTTGGCGTTTTGGGGTGTGTTTGTGGGGTTTAGGGGTGTGTTGGGTGGATTTTAGGGGCGCAGCGGGTACCACATAGACCCCTACCACGGCGACGCGGTGGGTTTTGCCTTTCGGAGAGTTTGCGGAGCGCTTTTTTGCTTGCCAGGTGCATGATGATCGGTTTTAGCCGGCCGTGCTGTTTGCTCCCACCCGCTGAAGCCGCCCGGGCGGGGGCGCGGGCGGATGGCGGCATAGCAAGGGAATCAGGGAGGCCGCCGGCGCCGGCAAGCAGCCGCGCACCGCCGGCTGGCGCGGCTGCGCCGCGCGGCGCGCCGGCCCAGGCCTCTTGGCCGCGCGCAGCCCTCAGGCCCCGATGGCAGCTGTTGAGGCTAGCTCCGATCCGCTGCCATGGGGCCAGGGGGCTTGCCCATAACCGCAACCGCCACCCCAGCCGCCCGCGCCGCATCAAGCGCCGGGGATTGGGGTTTGGCAGCATAAGACGCACTGAAAGGGTGCAAAAAAACACATCGTGGAAGCAGCGACGACGGCAAACCCCCTCACTAACCCCTCGAACCACCCCCAAAAATCCCTGAAACCGCCCGAAACCCCCCAACCCCACAAAACCCCAAAAACACCAGGCCGCGGAGCTGATGGCCGACTTTTTCGAGCGCTGCCAGGAGCACCCGGGGCAGTGGGACCGCATCAGCGAGGCCGGCCTGGCGCGCATCAGGCGAGGCCTGGCGGGGGGCTAGGCACTGCGTTTCCTTTGAAGCGGGCTCGTGGCCTGCAGCTTTAAAGCTATCAAATTTGAAAGGGCTTCGGCCACAGTCTGCTTTGGCTGGGCCCAGCAGAGGCTGGGAAGCCCCCAACCTCAATCAGGGCCGCACGCTCCCAACAGCACCCCTGAACCCTAAACCCTAACATAAAAACCCAAACACCGCCCCACCCCCACCCCCAAAAACCGCAGGGCCCACTACACCTGGGAGATCTACGCGGGCCGCCTGCTGACGCTGAGCAGCGTTTACAGGTGCACCCGCGCACGCATCGACCTTGTTTGGGGCGACGGGGCTGCGCTTTGTTTTGGTTCGGCGGGCGCCCCATGGGTTGGGGCGCTCTGGCTGCAGGCTGTTGGGGTGTGGTTTGCGTTTGGAGGGTTTGCGGGCACCCAACTGCAGGGACAGATTCCAGGCCAAAGGTGCGCTGTTCACGGAACAAAAGCCGCCGCCTCCCGCCAAAACCTCCCCGCAAAAACCTTCCCCCGGCAGTTTTTGGAAGCGCGTGTCCAACCTGGATCGCGCGGAGACCAAGCGCTACCTGGAGGCGCTTTACGTGCTCAAGATGAGGTGCGGAGATAGGGGGCCTTGCTTTGGCGTTGCTGCCTGTTGGGCTGCCACCGCCACAGATTGAAAGCTGGCCCGTGTTGCTCGTCACGCACGCACGCAAGCACGCACGTGTTTCCCCAGCGCCACAGCCACCAAACCCGACCTGTTGCTAAACTCCCCCAATCATCCAGCCCTTGCCCCTCAAATCGCCCCGCCGACAACGCAAATCGGCGCCACCCTCCACTGAAACCGCTCCTCGCCCCCAGGCCCCTGATCGAGAAGGTTCCGCTGCAGGCAGACACAGAGGAGGAGGCCCCCCTCACCCCCACCTCGCCGCAGCCGAAGCACTTTTTCTGAGGCGGGCCCAGAGGCGCGACCCCGTTGCGCGCGGGCGCGCGGCGAGGCAGCAGATGGCCAGGGGCGGCCCGGCCCAGGCATAACCGCCGCAGGGCCTTGGGCGCCGGCGGGGCCCGCCACGGCGGTGGCGCCGGCTTTCGGCGCCCTGTGAAGGCGCGCGCGCGCAGCCGGCGGCGGCGCGCACGCGTGCGCGTTACTGGTGACGCTATTAGTTTGTCAGGCGTTTTGCAGTGCTATCGCAATTGCAGCGGGAGAGGGCGACTGGCGTGCTTTGTTTACTTGCGGCGGCCGGCCCGGCTCCGCTCGTTGACCGAAATTGGGGCGGGGTCAAAGTCAAACGAAAGCGGCGGTTTGCGTGGTCAACCCTGGGTTTACTAACGGCGGCATTCCTCACTCGGCGGCTTTCGATCGCTTGCAGCGGGCGGCACTCGAGGCGGGGCCCTTTTGGCAGCGCAACCCCCCACGCGGGCGGCGGGGGCCGGAGCGATTTAACAGCGTGCCGCCGCTTTGATGCCAGGCCCAATTTTCAGGGGCGCATGTTTGGAACCTTGGGGGGATTTGAATCTTTTGCATGCTTGCTTGCTTGCTTGCCGCGCAGCGCACAGCCGTTGCCAACGCGCCGGTGCAGCGCGCACCGCGCCCAGCAGTGTAACCAACATCCCAACCCAGCAGAGCCTGCTGCTCCCTGAGTCCTTGCGCCAAGGGGCTGAAAAGGGGGCTGCGGAGGCCGCCTCTCAGCGCGCACCCTGGTGACTCGCGGCCTGTTTGTGCCTTTACATTTGCAGTTGCGCAACTGGGTGACAAAGCCTGGGTGACAAAGCCTGGGTGACAAAGCCTGGGTGACAAAGCCTGGGTGACAAAGCCTGGGCCAACAAACGGAACGGCAGCTGGAAACAACACGCTCACGATGTGCGGCCTGGGGCCGGCAATGCGGAGGCCAGGAGTTGGCTCCGGTGCGTCAGTCCAAACAAGCGCCGACGGCAGGGCAAGTGCGGCGGCCAGCAGTGCTGCGGCGCGCATTTGAGGGTCGGGGGTCGCACCCTGGGCGGGTGTGCTTATATCGGCAACAGGTCGCGCTCTCACTGTGTCAGGCGGGGGGGGGCGTCCACCCACGCTCTCGCGCGGGCGTGCACGGCCGGCGGCGGGGGTGCCGCCTGCCCGCGTCTCTCTCGGGGGGTCGCTGCGCCGGACTGGGCGTGTGGCAGGGAGGGGCCTTTTTTTAATAAACCAATCTGCCTGGCAATTGGGTGGACCCGCGAAAGCCTCGCAAGTCGCAACGGGCAGCTCGCTCACGCGCGCGCTCAAGAGCGGCGCCACTCGGTGTGATTGTCTGCTGTGTGGGGTATCGGCCGCGGGCGCCCGCCCGGCGTGCCTGCGAGACGCGGGCACGCCTGCGCATGCATGCGCGTGCCTGCGCATGCCTGACTGAGCACACAACACGGCGCAAGTGGCGTGGAGGGCAGGAGGCGCCCGACTGCGGCAGCGCGCGCATCCGCGACGGCGCCGGGCCGAGAGGGGGGCCGCGGCGAGTTGCCGCGCCAGGGCTGTTGTTTGCAGGTGCAGTGCGTGCGGGGCGTTGCTTTTTTCAGGCGTTTGGACGCCTTTGCGCCGTTCGGGGTGGTGGCCTAAAAACGATTTGGGACATTGGAGCGGCGGCCGCTTGTCTGCGCGCACGGCGTTGCTATCCACCCGCTTTGGCTCGAAACCATCGCAGTGGTGCCACGCGGTGCGCGCATCAGGGCCGCTTGCCCGTGAAAAGAGTGAAAGGCCTTGCCGCCTAAGCGCAATCAGATTGGTGGGGCCTTTCTCGAAACAAAGAGTGCGGTGCGGGGGGAGAGTGCGCCAAGCCCTGGTTTGCAAGTGCCGGTGTGTCTGGGTTTGTGCATTGACGGATGGATAGCACAGAGTGTCAGGGTGTGGGTGTGTGTGAAGAAACAGCGGTGGCGGGGTGGAAAGCTGGAGCGGGCCCTGATCCCTTGCGGGGAAAGGCCGGGCCCGCCCATAACGAAAGCCCCATGTACATGCCACATCCGCGGGTGCCGCGCGGCCGCGGAGAGCACGGCACCGCCGGCGCGGCCGGCGCGGCCGCCGCGCCGCCGGCGCGGCCGCCGCTGCGGTGGGCCCGGCGGCGCGGCGGCCGTCTTTTAGGCGCGGCGTCGCGGCGGCCCGTTTGGCGTGCGCGGCGGGCGTTCTTTCCCAACGGGGGCGCGCATTCTGCTCCAACTCTGGTGCTTTATCTTCGGTTTATGTGCGGGACGGTCAGCTCAAGCCAGCATTTTAGATGCGTGCGCGCGCCGCGGCTCCCCGCGCGCTGCCCGCTCAAGCCGGCACCGCCGCACCGGGCGCCGACGCCGCGGCGGCGGCGCGCTGCCACTGGCGCTGCGTGGGGCAGCTCGACAGGAACCGGACCTGCGGTTTGGGGTTTGGGGAGGTTTGGGGTTTTGGGTGGTTTGAGGTTTTGGGTTGGGTTGGGGTTTTTGGGAGGTTTGGGGGGTTTGGGTGGTTTGGGGTTTTGGGTGGAGTGTGCTGGGCAAAACGGGGGTGCGGTGGACAGCATCCACCGGCCAGCAGGGGCACCCAAAACGCTGCAGGGGCTGCACATTAACTGCAGTCGGCAGCAGCCCAGCCGAAATCCATCCTCAACTGTTCCCACACTCACCCAGGAGCCGAGGACTGCGGCCAGCGGGGTGCGACAGCGCCGCGGCCGCCTGTCGGCCGCGCAGCCGCGCAGCGCGCCCCGGGCCGGCTTCCGGCCGGCAGCGGTGCGGTCTGGCGCCGTCGCCAAAACGACCGGGACGGCGGCGAAGGGGGGTGCTGCGGCTGGGGCTTCGGCGTTCACGCCAGCCGCGCGGCACGGCCCGTCGGTGGGTTCGGCGGCGGTGAGGCTGCCGCTGCCGCGCTGCGGGAAGCGCGGCGCCGCGCTCGCCAGCCTGCCATCGCCGCTCGCGGAGCCGCCGCCGTCGCAGCCGCCGTCGCAGCCGCCGTCGCACGCCGCGCCAGGCTGCGGCAGCCACCCGCTGATTCCCTCCGTTAGGGTTCCCAAATCCCAGGAGGGGGGAGGGCTGCCGGACGGGTGCCGCGAAAATGAGGCGGGCCGCCCCCAAGAAGCTGCCGGGCTCCCTGAGGCGGTGACTTCGAGCGCCGCGGCGCCTGCCGCCGCTGCCGGGGACGGCGCTGGCTGCTGCGCGGCTGCCCCAAGGGCGCCGGCGCCAGCGAGGGTGGGGCTGCCAGGCCCGCCGGCGAGCGCCGCGGCCCGCTGCTGCAGGTGCTGCGACGACGTGGCGGACGCGGGCGCGGCTGCAGCAGGGCCGACGCCTGGGCCAGAGGCAGGCGCGGCCTGCGGCGGCCCGGCCGCGCCGCGCCGCGCCGCCGCCAGCCGCTGCTGCAGCAGCGCGACCGCGCCCGGCTGGCCGCACGACGGCGCCGACGCCGCCGCCCCGCCCCACGCGGGCGGCGCCGCCGCGAGCGCGGAGGCGGGAGAGCCGCCGCCCTCGGCGCCGTCGTCGCTGGGCTCCGCGGATGCGCGCCGGCGCGCCAGCGCCCGCGCCGCCGCGGCGATCGGGATCGGCGCCGCGGGAGCGGCGCCAGCGACGGCGGCGGCTGCGGCGGCGGCCGTCGCCAGCGCCGCGGCGGCGGACTGCGGCGGCATCGACAGGGACCGAAGCGGCAGCGCGCCGGGACGCCAGTCTTGCGCCTCGCGCTGGGCCGGCAGCGAGGCCATATGGTGCAGCGCCGGGGCCGCGGCCGGGGCCGCGGCCGGGGCGCCGCAGCCCTGTTCCGGGCGCTCCGACGGCTGCAACATCCCCGCCGCCGCCTCGCCAGCGAACAGCGGCCGCGCGGACTGGCGGCGCGCCTTGACCTCCGCAGCCCCAACGAGGCCGAGCCCCATCGACGGCGGCCGGGAGCAGGCCGGGCCGCGCCGCGCGGCCGCGTTCCACGCGCGGCGCAGCGCGAGCGGCTGCGGCGCGGCGGGGTGGGGCTCCCGGGCGAAGGCCGCCTCGGGAAGGGCCGACGGCCCCGACCAGCTCACCGCGTCGGCGTGCGAGCCCGTGCGCCGCAGCGGCGCGCGCGCGGTCAGCCCCGGCGTCGGCGGGGAGCAAGGGCCGGGCGGGGCCGCCTCGCGGCCGCGCGACGGCGGGCGGGGCGCGACCGCCGCCGCCGCGCCCGGCGACGCTGCCGCGTCGCCCGGCGCCGCCGCGTCCGCCGCCGCCGATTCCGCTCCTGCGGCGCCCGAGGCCGGGCCCCAGCGCAGCGGCGCGGCCGCGGCGCCGTCCGCCGCACCGCGCAGGACGCAGCACGAACGCGAGCGGCAGGCGAGCGCAAACGCGCTGGCGCCGCCGGGGCAGTCGGCGGTGGGCGAGCCGACGCTGGCGCCTGCCCCGCTGAGGCCGCTGCTGCTGCCGCCGCTGCTGAGCATCGGCGACGGCGGCGGCGGCGAGGGCGTGGGCAGGAACGGCGGCGCGGGCGGCGAGCCGGAGAGCGCCGGCTCCTTGAACGCGCACGCTGCAGTCGCGGCGGGCGCGCCCGCGTCGACCGCGCCCGCCGGCGCGCCCCCGCCGCCGCCGCAGCGGCCGACCTCCGAGCCGGCGCGCAGCCACGCGTGCCGCAGCAGCTGCGCCGCCGAAGGGCGCCGCCGCGGGTCCTGAGTCAGCGCAGCCCGCACAAAGTCGGCGCAGTCCGGGGAAACGCCGTCCGGCAGCCGCGGCGGCGGCGCGAAGCGCGCCTTTAGCGCCGCGACGTGCGGGCTCGCGTGCGCAAAGGGGGCGCGCCCCGTCAGCGCCTCGACCACGAGCACGCCCACCGCCCAGCAGTCGACCTTTTCGTCGTAGGACGACAGCCAGCTGGGCGGCAGGCGGGCGGCCTCCTCGGCCGAGGGCTGCGCCAGCACCTCGGGGGCCATGTAATCTGCGGTTTGGGGGGGATGAGTGGGCGTTGGGCGTTGGGGCGGCGCAGCTTTGCATGCGACTGATGCGAGGCTCCTTGCGGCGCAATCCGCAACCACAGCACAGGCGTGAGGAGCATGCTGCCGCCTTCGCATGCGCAGTCCCATGCCGCTGGATGCGAGGCCCCGCATGCGCCCGCATGCGGGGCCCAAACCCCCCCCCCTTCCTCACCCAGCGTGCCGACGCGGCTGATGGGCCGCTCCTGGGTCTGGTCAATGGCCAGCCCAAAGTCCCCCAGCAGCAGGCCCTCTGGCCCGAAGAAAAGGTTCTCAGGCTTCACGTCCCGATGCACCAGCCCGGCGGCGTGCAGCCGCGCCAGCGCGCGAAGCAGCGGCGCCACGACGCGCGCGCGGAGGCGCGGCTCGTCCCAGGGCGCGCGCCGCAGCGCGCGGTGGAGGTCGCCGCCGGGGGCGGCGGGGAAGATGAGCAGGTATGCATCCGGCGTCTCCTCGGTCCCCAGCAGGCGCACGACGCCGGGCACGCTGGGGGGAGGGTCGGCGGGGGCGGGGCGGCGGTGCGGCGAGGTGGGGGAGGGGTTGGGGCGAGGGCGCGGGGTGGGGGAGGGAGGGGTGGGGGCGAGGGCCCGGGGGGGGGGAGGGAGGGGTGGGGGCGAGGGCGCGGGGCGGGGGGGGGAGGGGGGGGGGGGCAATGCCCGGGGTGGGGATTTGCAGCGGCTGAAATGCACCCAGGACGTCGCTCAAACCCACACGCGGCGCGCGGCAGTGCAGCGCTGGGCAGCGCAGCGCAGGGCAGTGCGGCGCAGAGGACATGCGGCCCGCCGCCGCCGTCGCCGCCCGGTGCCAGCGCACCCGCCGCGCCGCAGCCGCTCGAGCGCGGCCAGCTCGCGCCGCAGGTTGAGGTGGTGACGGGGCGCCATGGCGCGCTTGGCGTAGGCCTTGACCGCCAGCGCCTCCCCCTGGGGGCCGCGGCATATTGAGACCGTGCTGGTCCTGCGCGGGAGGGGGCGCGGCGGAGGGGTTTGACGATGAGGGGGAGCCGGGCCCGGGCTCGCGCCGCCGCATGCCGCACGCCGGGCGGGAAAAAGGCACCCAGGGCCGGGGCGTCGCGCGCGGCCGACGGCGGGCGGCGGGCGCCAGGCGACGAGAGGGCACTCACTCGCCGGCGTGGATTACGCGGCCGGAAGAGAACCGCGAAGCCTCGCCGGGGTCGATCAGTTGGGCGTCCAACATTGGTGCTGGCCCAATCCAAAATCCGGCCCGAGGGGCCCTCCCTCAGCGGCGCCGCGCCGCGCGAGCGGTCAAAGCCATCGAGAGCTCTAATAAGGGCGCGATCGGGGCCGTGGCGAGCCTCGAGCGCCCGGCGGGAGCTGCTGCAAGATCAACGAGCGCGGGCTGCCCACGACGCCGGGCGCCCCCCGATCGCAGCGGGTGCAATCAGGAGAAATCGGCGAGCAAGATGGCCGTGCGATGGGCCAACGCCCGGGGTTTTGGGGGGCGCGCGGCGCGGGCTAGTGCCACCAAGTGCGCAGCCGGTGGCGCGCCGGTGCCGCCCGCCGCGGGCGCCGCGACGGGCGCCTGGGGGAGCGCACGAAGCCGCATTGGCCGCACGCCAGCGTTGGTGCTCACCCAGGAGAGGGGGCGGCCCCGAGTCAAGCACTCCGGCAGGTCAGGTTGACCGGCGGCGGCGAGCTCAGCCGCTCACGCCCGGCTCCCCTCCCCAGGTTGGCGGCAAGCCGCGGGGGCCAGGGACGGCGTGGCGGCCAGCGGTGCGCGGCCCGGTGTCCGAGGATGCCGGCGCGCGAGGGGCGCTGCGCGTCAGTCTCGGCAACTCGGCAGACGCTGCCGCCGCGCCCCGGACGCCCAAAGGCACTGCGCAGTCGTATTGCGCCGGGTCATTTACTGCGTGCTCTGAAAGTTTCCTTCCTGGGCGCCCAGGCCGTGCGGACGAGAGGTGCGGCCCCGAAGCCGGAAGCCCACGCGCGCGGACCAGCGCCTCCGCGCCTGCTGCTGCTTCCGGCGTGCTATTCCAGTCCATTTAGGCGTTTAGGGCAGCCCAAGCCCGGAAACCTGCGTATTGACCCCGTCTGACTCGGGGAGCCGCCGGCCTCGTCCCCCCGGCGCAGGAGGCGATCACGATGGCGCGTGGGCCTGCCAATGTCAAGGTGACGGCGTGCCGCAATGGCTGGGGGCGTGGGCACGGGAGCGCGTGCAGCCCGCGGCGCACACTGACAGACGGACTCCAGCCACCCCGGCGCCGGCGCCTCGGCACGTTTACCGAAAACGCGCGCGCCTCGCATTTGCTGCCGCCGCCGCGCCCGCCACCATCCCCCCAGGCCCCCGCAGCGCGCGGCGCCGCCGCCGCGGCAGCCCTGGCCGTCCTTGCGGCCGCGGCGCTGCTGGCCGCGCCCGCCGCCGCCTCGGACGCGGCGTGGAGGCCGGGGCGCGCCACCTTCTACGGCAACGAGCCCTGGTACTGGGACATCCACCACGGGTGCGAGCGCGCGCGCGCGCCGCGCGCTGCCTCGGACACACCAGCTGCGGCTGCGCTGCGCGCATTGATAGGTCTCGGCGGGAACTAACAGCTGCGCACACCTGCTTCCTTTGGCCGCCATTACACACCCAACTGATGACTCACACCACCACGCGCCCCGCCCCTCGCCCCATCACCCAACAGCTCCTGCGGCTTTGGCTACATGTGGCCCGACCAGAGCACCGGCTGGGACGTGGCCGCCCTCGCAGACACCCACCCCAACTACAGCGGAAGCTGCGGGTGCGGCGCGCGAGGGGCGGGGGCGCCCCTCCTGCATCAGCTGGATGAAGCAAGCCGCAAGCTGTATGCGCTGCCGGCGCGCTGCACGCATGCACCCCCCTCTTGCGGCACTGACGCTGCTGCACCACGCCAACGACCCCCCCCCGCCGACTGCGCCACGCCAACGCGCCGCCCCCGCTCCGCCCCGCCGCGCGCGCACGTCCCACCGCCCGCAGCCGCTGCTACGAGGTCCGCTGCGACCCCCGCCCCGTTAGGGACGGCTACGGCGAGACGCTGGACCGCTCCCGCGTGTGCCACGGGGGCAGCGTGGTCGTTCGCACCACGGACACGTGCGTGCCTAGCTTTGTTGGTTGGTCGGTTCAGAAATGTTGGGGGCCGCTGCTGCGGGAACCGCCGAGCGAGCCTGCTTTTTCAGGGTTTGTTTTGCTTTGGTTCGGCACGCTCCGGCTTGTCGCCTCGTGCAAGCTGCTGCCTGGGTGGCTGAAAGGGTTCCCCTGATCGCGCGCCCCGCCGCCCGCAAACCGCCCGCGCGCCCCCCCAGCTGCCCCTGCAACTACGCCGGCAACTACTACTCCAACAAGCGGTGGTGCTGCGGGGACCAGGACCACTTTGACGTCAGCGTGTGGGCCTTCCAGAAGCTGGCCGACATGAAGGCACGCCTCCCTCGTGCCCCTGCTGGCTGCATTGGCCGGCTGCATTGACCGTGCGTGTTTGACCCCTGGGCCGTACGCGTGCCGGTGCGCCCCCAAAACAACACCGCCTTGGCAGACGCCCTTCCTTACAGAAGTCAAATTCTCACAAACCCCCCAAACCGCACGCAGTGGGGAGTGGTCCCCATTCAGTACCGCCAGGTGGACTGCGCCCACAAGCCGGACCACCAGGCCAGCGCCGCGTCCTTCCCGGGAGTCTTCCCGCCGGGTGAGGCCAGGGGGCGGCGCGCGTGGCACGCGCGCGGCACGGCTGGCCGCCGCGGTTGGGGGGGCAGGGGGGGCTTGTGCTGCAGGTTGCGTTTGTGGGGGGAGGCTGGCTCCAGCACAGCCGCCTGGTGAGCAGCATGCAGCACTCAGCAGCACTGAAGTAAAAGCAACCCCGCCGCTCGCTGCGCGAAACGAACCCGCAGAGCACATCGGCCGCCAGCGCCCCGACTTCGATTGGTTCAATTGAGCCGACGCCCGCGCCCGCGCTGCTGGGGCCCCTGGGGCTTGCAGCAAAGCCGGCCTCGCAGGCAGCAGGTGCAAGCTCGGCGCTGCAAACTCACATCAAACCGCAAACCCGCAAACCCGCAACCCCCCCAAAACCTGCAAACCCGCAAACCCCCCAAAACCCGCAAACCAGGTACTTCCCCAACGGCGGTTACACCAGCATAACCTCCGGCTCCTCCCACCGCATCTCAACCGCCGATTACGTCGCGCGCCTCCGAGGCGGCGGCGGCGGCGGCGGCGGCGGGGGCAAGCGCGCGCCCGACGGCGGCGGCAAGGCCGGCGCCGGCTGGGGCGGCGAGCCCGGCTCCGGCGGCAATGCGCAGTACGGGAAGTGAGCGGGGGCGGCGCGCGCCGGCGCCAGCGCCCGGCTCTGGCTTTGATAACGAGCGGCGGCATTCGTTTTAGCTAGCGCCGCCGCATGCGCACGCGCACTCGCGCCGCGCTCGGCCGAAAGGGTTTTGCGGGGACAGATTTCAGGCCGATTGGCCGGCTGACAAAGCAGCAAAACCCCTAGCTTCATTCCTGCCCAGAAAGTTCCCTGCCAGCTGCTTCTGTCCATCAATTGCAAAGGAGCGAGAAGCGCACGAAGAATGCACCCCGGCAGATTGTCTTGCCAGAAGAAATCCGACGCCCGGCGGCCCTGCCAGCCGCCAGCGCCTGCACTGTTTTGCACTGTGAGGCGGTGCACCTGTTCTGCCCAGTGCGCACAGGCCAGCTTTCAAGGCACCATTGCCATCTTGCAAGTTGCATCTGTCACACCGCCTGCTCTTTGCTAAACGCTGGCACGCACGCACGTGTAAGCCCTGCAGATACCTCAACTGCCTCCCAGACCAAAGGGGGGGTCGGCCTTGCCGATTTGGTTTAATTGCCAGAGGCCCTTTTTCAATTGAATGTTCAGGACGGGGAGTGCGCATTATTACCCTCAACTGCGGCAAACAACAACGGCGCCTCGGCACTGGGGTGGCGTCGGCGCGTGCGAGCGGCGCATATCGCAAAACTGGCAGCCGCGCAGGTCCGCTGCCCGCTGCGGTGGGGCCAGGGCGCGGAGGGGTGCGGCATCAAGGTGTGCATAGGCGTTGTGGCATTGGCGTGGAGGAAGGAGTGCAAGGGCCCTTAGGGCGGGGGATCAGCGCATCGCTCGGGACAGAGGGGCCCTAACAAGGCGGCCTGCTGGCATCCGCTTGTTGGTTAGTTCGGCGTCATGTGCAGGCAGGCGGGCGGGCGAGCAGGCGGGCAGGCAGGCGGGAAAACGGGCAGGAGGCGGGCGGGGTTCACGGCAACGGCATTGTGCATTGCAGGCCGAAAGCGCAAAACAAAAACGGCGGGCGGGGGGCCAAGCCCCACTGTACGCGGCACGCCGCCACGCGCGCCGGCCTCTGGATCACGGGCCAGGCGCCGCGCCGCACGCGCACAACGCGCGCGGCGCGCGGCGCGCGGGAGAGGTCTGAGATCTGAGATCTGGGATTCTACGCGCGGCGCCAGCCGTCCTCCATTTCGCTGGGGCGGGTGAGGGGCACGTAGCCGACGTGCATCATTTCGCGGCTTGAAACGGAGCCGTCGGCGGCCTTGTCCACGACGGTGAGGACCTAGGGGGGGGGGGCGGTGATCGGGGGAGTCATCGGCCCGAGGCGGAGGTTTGTGGGGGTTTCAAGGCGGACATGTTGATGATCGGTCGAGGCAGGGCAAGGGCTGCGCTTGTCTCGCGCGTTTGCTGGCGGCTGCGGGCTCAGGGCAGGCCTGGGTCTGGGGCTCGCGGTAAGCAGTCGGCTGCAAAGCCGGCAGAGAACCGAGCGCCGCGCCCTGCACCAGCAAAGGGCGGCGCAAGCAATCGCGTTGCGGGAGGCGGCGCCGCCCGCCGCACCGCCCGCCGGCCCGCCGGCCCGCCGCCGCGCCCGCCGTACCGCGCACCTGGCTGGCGTACCGCGGCCCCACCGGTATTACCATCCGTCCGCCAGGCGCCAACGCGCGCACCAGCAGCGCGTGCAGCTCGTCCGCCGCGGCGCCGACGTGGATGGCGTCAAAGGGGGGCTCGCGCTCCAGCCAGTCTTTGGGGTTGTTTGGGGTTTGGGGTTTGGGTTTAAGGGCCCAGCAGGTCTGGGGGAGCTCGGGGGTTCGGGGGAGGCGCGTTTTGCATTGGGGCAAAGATCCTTGGCCCGTTCTGCTGGCGTTCAGGCGCGGCCGGCCCCGCCGGCGCTGGCCAGCAGCGCGGCTGAGCTCAATCCCAAACCCACCGAAACCGGCCGCCCCTGGCGCCTGCTTTGACAAAACAAGCAGAACACCCCACACTTGGCTATCCTGCCCCACAAGCACCGCAAGCCCGCAAAACACAAAGAAGCAAAGCACCCCGCCCACCCACCCGCCAGGGCGTTGCCGTGCACAATCTCCAGCACGGCCGCCCCGCCCCCCGCCGCCCCCGCCGGCGCGCCCAGCCGCGCCGCCGCGTCGCCCGCGCGGGCGCCGGGCGGCAGCAGGCCGGGCGCGGCCGCCTGTATCGATTCGACGGAGCGCACCGCCAGCTCCGGCACCTGCGGTTCCGTTTTTCCGGCAAATGCAAGGCGCGCGCGTTTGTCCGCGCCGCGCGCGCGGCGCGCGGGGGCCGCGGCTTTCGGCGGCGTTACTTGCTCGGGGGCAGCAGGGAACGCGAGGCCGCGGGCCGTCGCGCACAAGCACAGGGCTGGCTCCAGACAGGGCAAAAACTGAGGGCGCGGGGGCGCGCCTTCTCGACGCCCAGGACGCGGCCGTCGGGGGCCACCATCAGCGCCATGGCAGCCGCCAGGTAGCCGCTGCCGCTGCCCACATCCAGCGCGCGCGCGCCCTGCGGCTCGGCGGCGCGGGGCCCGGGTCGGGCACGGGCGGGTTCGCTGAGGCGCCGCGCTGGGTTCCAGGCCACAGCGGCCGCCGAGCAGCACGGCCATGTGTTTGGTGCTTTCTCAACTGGAGCACGAGGCGGGCCGCGTCCGCTCCACCCCCACCCCCAAGGCCCCACCCCCACCCCCAGCCCCAGGCTACCCTCCACACCCACACACCGGCTTGAGGTGGCCCTCCAGAAGCTCCAGGCAGATGGCGTGCATGTGGGGCGCGCTGATGGTCTGGGCGTAGCCGATCGGCAGGGGGGTGTCCTGGAAGGGTTTGGGGGTTGGGGGGTCGGGGTTGAGAGAGCGGCGAGGGACTTTTGGGCTGGCATGTGGGGTCAGGGGTGACGGCCCCTCCGCTTGCTGCAACGAGGCGGGGTCCAGCGCTGGCGACAGGAGGGGTGGCCGTGAGCCAGGCAGGGGCCGGTCCAAAGGCCCAAAAAGGCGGCCCACCTGGTAAGACTCGGCCGGCGGCGCGTGCGCGGGGTCGACAAACTTTTTGCGGTCAACGGCGCCTGCGTGGTTGGTTAGACCGCGCGCCTGCTGAGCTGGCTTTTGACTTGACGTTTGGGCGGGGCACGGCGCGGCGAGCTGGCTGCGTTTGGAGTTCCAGGGCGCAAGACAGCGTCCGCGCAGCAAGCAGCAAAAATTACAGAAGAAGAAAGGTAGCTCACGCAGCGCCGCCTCGACGCGCGGCGTTTTGACCAGCTCTGAAGTGATCTGGGGTTTGGGGTTTTGCCGGGGCGACGGGCGCTTTTGACGCGCGCTGGACAGCCCAACCAACCAAAGGCCCCCCCCCCCCGACTGGGGGCAGCCGCACTGGATGCAGAGGCCCCCCACCCCCCACCCCCCAAATTCAGCTGCGATGGACCCCGCCGCTCAAGGCCCTACGCGGAAACCGCCACGCAAACCCTTTCCCCAAAACCCCAAACCCCAAACCCCGCACCAGGTAGTCCACCAATCGGTCCTGCCCCGCGCGCGCCGCGCCCGCCTGGCCGCCGCCGGCGCGGCCGCTGCCAAAGAGGCGCGCGACCCCCTGCATGCCGCCCGCCGCCCCCGCCGGCGCCGCGCCGCCGGCCGCGGCGGGGGGCGCTGCGTCGGCGAGCGGCCGCCTCGGCGGCGCCGGACGCGCGGCCGGCCGGTGGGGCTGCTGGTGCTGCTGCGGCAGCTGCTGAAGCTGGGGGCTCCTGGAATGCGGCGAGCCTGCGAATTCGGCGCGGGCGGTGCGGTGCGCAGAGGCGCAGAGCCGTGCCTGGGCGGCCGTGCCTGCATTTAGGCGGACGCTGCTGCCGGGCCGGTGCTGCGGGGGGAGCGGGGCGCGGGACGCGCGGGCCCCGCGGGCCCGCGGGGCAGCTTGGCCGCACCTGCTGCCGGGTAGGACCTGCTGTGCAGCGCCGCGACCGCGCAGCAGACGGCCGCTGCGGCCGCGATCGCGGCGCGCCGACCGGTGGCGAGCGCCGCTTGCGCAGGGATCATATACCGCGCCCCAAGGCGCGGCGCGAGTCGGTTATCGGTTCTCACGAAGCGCGCGGCCCGGGCCGTGTGCATCAGCGGGCGGGCTGGGCTCGTCGGGCGTGTCGGAGCCGGTTGGCAGCGCTACCAACGCGTCGGGGTATTTGCTGAAGCGTGTGATTTTCCCTGCCGCTCGAATGACCCCCCCGGAACGCTGCAGCCCTCTGGGGCGGGGCGCGGCGCGGCGCGGCGCCGCGGCAGCGGCGGGTGAGTAGTCGCGCCCGCGCGCGCCGCCCGCCCGTGCCCTGCGGATTCGCACGGCCGGCCCAGCAATCCGGGCCAAAGCCCCCCGGTCCCCTGGCAGTCAAGCCCCAGGCTCTGGCACCTCACCCCCTAAGACAGCTAGGATTTCGACTCGAGTTTTTTTTGAACGAAAGGTCAAGCCGTCATGGGGCGCAGGGAAAGGATCGAAAGCTCGTCCCAAGTGCTAGGAAAGATCGCCGACGCATGCATGCGAGGGAAGGCGGGTGGGTGGAAAGGGTTGGGGCATGCGCTCGGTAGCTGGAAAGTTGAGGCGGGCCTGGAACCCGCGATGCAGGAGGGCGGCGGCACTGCGGGTCGGTGATGACGCGCACAGCTCTGTCCGGCACGCATGCGGCCGCGGCCGCGCCGGCGAGCTGCGCCAGCAGGCGGTTGTCTCAGCACGGCCGCCAAGCGGAAGCGGCGGAGCGTGCAAACACCTCCGCGGGCTCCACGGCCCGCAGGAGCCGGAAGGCCGCGACCTGGGCCGCCATGGTCTTGGTGACGCCGAGGCCGCTCGCATGCACCGGGGCGCCGCTGCCGTCCTGCGCCGGGGCGGGCCGATGCGGTTTGGGGCGCGAGGTGGTTGGCATGGCTGGCATGCCACCGGCTGCATGCGCTGTTTGGCGCGGCGCCTCGACGCATGCGCGCACCCAACGCGTGTGCATGCCAGGCGGTTTGGCAGGAGCGTTGACCTCTGCGTCGCATGCGTGCGTCGCATGCAGCGCTGGCAACCACTCTGCGCCCACCAGCTCACCTTTGATTTGATCGTGCACGCCCAGAGGTCGTGGCTGTTGAAGCGCGGGTTGCGCAGCAGGTGGTACGGCGTCGCTTGGCCCGCCTCCAGCCGCACCGACCAAGGCGCGGTGCGGGGGCCGCCCGGAGCGCTGATGATGACAGGCTCCCGCACCTCGCAATCGTCCTTGTCCAGGATGGTCAGTTTCCCCTCCCCCTTGGTCTCGTGCTGGTAGGGGTCGATGGCCTCGCGCGCGTACTCGACGTGCAGGAAGGGGTCGCGCACGCTCGCCGCCGGCAGTGGCTTGCGCATGGCCAGCCATGCGCCCTCTGTCACGCCCTCTGCCTCTGCAGCCTCCGCGTGCTGCTGCGCCTGGTACAGCCGGCTGTGCTCCTGCCGCACGGTCAGCGGCTGGCTGATGACAGCTGCAGAGGCAGCCTGCGGCGCGACCGCAGCGGTCCGCGCAGCGGTCTTGGGCGCTCTGCTCTGGCACGGATCGCCATCTGATCCGCGGCGTCGCTTCCCCATGGCCCTTGCCGCGTGCGAGCTATGGGGCCGGAGGAGGGCGGGCCGGCGGGGGAAGCGCGGGAAAGCGATCGGGGGGAGCTGGAGGATGCGAAGACCGTGCGAAATAGATGCTTGACTCGAGAAGAACTCTCCCCGTATCCGGCTGGGCACGCAATTGAACTCGTGGATCGAGGGGGAAGCAGAGTGCGTCCTCGACTTCTCCTGGCCCTCTGGTGCCTCTGCTAGCGATTGCGCGGGTTTATAAACGCGTTACATGTCACGTAAGATGCAAAGTACCCCCGAAGCATGGGTGTCGCGCTCGCCTGCGCCCGCTCGGGGCCCTGGGCGAGCGGCTTTCGCGGTTTTTGGCCCCTTGGCGCGATTTGCGGGGCCTGTTGCGTCGGGCAGCGGCTGCAAGCGACATTAATTGGGTTCTACTATTTTATTAGCTCGGCCAGAGCGCTCGGGAGCTCTCCCGGCTTGATGACGCCCCGGCTCTGCAAGCGCGCCTGGCAGCGCACGCGGGTGGGCATTGTGCACGTGTCCGCCGCCATACTGGTACCTAGGGTAGATCCCCACACACCATCAAGTAAAGCTCAGCGATTTGTGGCTCTGTCACGGGTTGGTTGACGTATGAAGCGTTGGCCGCCCAGTCGTTCCCCTCGTAGGCCTGCCAGTGGCGCCTCGGGCGGGCTCAAAGCAACGGGGACAGTAGCAGGCGCTGCCTGCTGTGTCCTCGGGTGGGTCACCCAACTCCTTTTTTACTTTCTTGCTTGTCCTCCTTTCCGCGTGCGCTCCAACCCTCCAAACCCCCTGAGCTGCGCGAGCGGCCTTTGCTCGCCACCCTTCATCCTCCAGGCAAAGCCGCACTGGCTGGGGTTACCCCGGATTCAGCCCGCCGTAAAGGCATGTTTGCAGCGTCGCGGCGCAAACACTCAAGTCTAAGCAATCACCCAAGCGCGCACCACTCGCACAAAGCGCTGCGACAAGGTCCAGGCGCGGCGGTAGTGGATTGCCGGCAGCCTGCCACAGCGCCTGTGCGCGCGCAGGCTCTGCTGCCGCCAAAACGGGCTGCGCGCGGCCGTGGCGTGGCAGTGGCGGACAGGCCCAGCAGGCCAGGCTGCTGCGCTTGGCCCCTGCCACCACCGCCCGCGCAGTGCGGCGCCACAAGCAGGCGCAGCTCGTGCCGTCGGCCCCGCCGGCAGGACAAACGCTTCGGCTGCGGCGAGGTGAGGTCGACGGCGCCTCCCTCCTCGGCGTCTGCCTGCAGCGGCACCTTCTTGATCAGGGGCCTGGGGGTTCCATTCATGGGAGGGTTGGGCCGGATTGCGCGGTTGGCAGGGGGATTGGAGGGGGAAGGATTGAACGTGACTTTGGAGGCAGTTTGAGATGGGTGAAAAGAAGGGTCAGTTTTTTGGTTGCCGTGGCGCAAGGAAAAAACAAAGCGTGCGTGCGTGCGCGTGCAGAACGGAACCAGCACGGTTTCAACCGGTGGCGGTGAAAGCCCAACAGGCAGCAAGCCAGAGCGAGCCCCCCTCCGCACCTCAGAGTGAGCACGTAAAGCGCCTCCAGGTAGCGCTTGGTCTCCGTGCGGTCGAGGTTGGACACGCGCTTCAAACAAACTGCCGGGGGGAGGTTGCGGCGGCGGCGGGATAGGGCGGCTTCAGGTTGGCGCATGGGTGGCACTTGAGTTCTCAAATCCGTCCCTGCCACTAGATGCCCGCAACCCCTCAACACACCCAACCAACCTGCAGCCAGAGCGCACCAACCCACGGGGTGCCTGCCAAACCAAAACAAAGCACAGCCCCCGTCGCCCCCCCCCAAAAAAGCCAATACGCGCGAAGGTGCACCTGTAGACGCTGCTCAGCGTCAGCAGGGCGCCCCGTGCTGCGTAGCTCTCCCAGTTGTAGGGGGCCCTGCGGCGTTGGCGTGGGGGGTTTGAACCGCCTTGCGTTCTGTCCAGGGGTGCTGTTGGCCTCCAGTTGGGGGCAGCAAGGGGCGTGGGGGTATGGGTGCACCTCGTTTGCATGCGAATGAGCGCGTGTGGGGCCACACCAGGGACCATTCCACACCTCAGGGTGCGCGCACGCGCTCACCGCCATGCGATTGCTGTGGATGCGGGCCTGTGGGGCATCACAGCGCGCCGGATCGCGGCATCGCTCCGGTGCGTGTGCGGTCCCCGTGCGCATCACCTGGCGCAGCAGGGATTGTGGAGTGTCGGTGTGCGCGCATGGCCCCGCCAGCAGGGCAGGCGCGTTTTGGAAAAGCCCGCTGCGCAGGGCCCTGCAAACCGTGCGCCGGCGCGCCCTGGGGGCTCCCCGCCACCTGCACAGGGGCAGTAGTGTTGCCGCGCGCAGCGGCAGCGGCGGCCACTGCTGCCGTCAGTGCTGTCGCCGCGCTGCCT
Organism: Raphidocelis subcapitata; assembly: GCA_003203535.1. NCBI lineage: Eukaryota > Viridiplantae > Chlorophyta > Chlorophyceae > Sphaeropleales > Selenastraceae > Raphidocelis > Raphidocelis subcapitata. Next base: position 46,938 of record BDRX01000126.1, on the reverse strand, counting down.
CAATCCTTGCCATGCAACACGAGCTTCCTACTTCAGTGCACCCCCACGCACCTGGCGGGCATGCGCTCCACGGGCCTCACCAGCGCCTGCTGGCTGGGCCGCTGGGGCGCGCGCCGCTCGGCGCGCCGCGGCGTGCGCACGGGGCTCGCTCGGCGGTCCAGCGACGACGTCCCCCGCCTCATCGAATGCATGCCGTGCAGCGTGCGGCATGCTCATTGCTTTATGAACTGCTGCGCGGCAGCCCCAATACAAGGCGTGACGAGCGGCCGATCTCGAGATCTGCCGGCCGCTTGCTCGCTGCTCGTTAAACAGGCGCAGAGAAGCAGGGGCAAACACAAACAAATGAAAGCTGTATGACAACGCCACCAAGCCTGCCAGCAGCATGCGCCCTGCGCCGCCCAGCACACGCGCGGGTGCCCCGCGCACCGCGGCGCGCCGCGCCGCCGTGGGGCCGTGGCGTCGGAGCCAGCCTGCAATGGAGGTGCCAGCCACGGTGGCGCCGCAGTGGTGCCCTTGCCGGGGGGCCTCGCCTGCTGCAGCCCCCCGCAGCGTCCAGGCGCAGCGGCAGCGGCGCGCAGCAGTGCTGCGGCAGCGCGCTGGGCGTCGCGAGGGCGGCCGAGGGCCGTGCGGAGGTGGAGCATGCCACCCAGGCCGGCATCGCCGGCCGCGTGCAGCCGCCGCGGGCAGCCCAGCCGGCCGCACGCACCGCCGACCAGTCCATCCGGCCTGCGGCAGCTGCGTGGGTCTCCGGGCGCGGCCACCACCATCCCGCAACGCAGCGGCGGGACGGCCCTGGATCCAGCGCCGATCCAAAACGGCGCTTGTGAGTGGAACGGTCCCGCCAAAGGTGCGCTTGGGGCCGTTTGTGCGGGCGGGGAGCGCAGCACGTCCGGTCAGCCCTGCTGTGGCAGGCCGCCCCACGGGCAGGGGCCGATATCAGAGGCATCTCAGGGCCCTTGAGGAGCGTTTGCGGCCGGGGCCGCGCGAGCAGGCCTCGCGGGCGGCTCCTCGACGGAGCTCGCGGGCGGCCCCGCGTCACAGCGGCGCCTTCGCGCGCATTCCTGCTTCACCGCTGATCGTATCCGATCGAGTGCCAGATACACGCTCGCTTGACCTCTCCCAGGCCTTCGAGCGCGTCCGGTGCAGAAGTCAACTTGCTGCAGGGCGCCCGCGGCCGGCCCCACGGCCTCCCCCTGCGTCCCTGACGAGGCCTGCGCCGCGCCTAGGCCCCCAGGCCGGCCTCCTACGTCGCCATGAGCGGCGGCAGCCCGGCGCCGGCCGCCGCGCCGTCGCCGCCGCCGCCGCCGCTGCTGGGCGTCGACCAGGGCGAGGGCATGCAGCTGCCGGCCTGGCCCGCGCCCATGGCAGCCGCAGGCGGCAGCCCGCAGATGCACGCGCCGCAGCGGCTGGACTTGTTCGGTTACGAACCAGACCTGGCAGCTGAAGACAGTTTGAAAGCGCTGGCGGCGGCTGGCGCCGCGGACGCCGCGCTGCCCGCCTCCCTGCCGTGGGACGGCAGCGGCGATCCCCTGGGCGTGGCAGGCCGGGTGTTCGGCAACGACTTGGTCATTTACGCGTGGACGAAGCCAGGAACGGCTCTGGCGCGGCTGTGGGCAAAGGTGGGCATGTGGGGGCTGAGGGGCGCGCGGGCGAAATGAAGGGGGGAACACCACGGGGGCGGGGCAAAGCGCGCGAGTCACAGCGCAGGGCGGCATGGAGGTGGTGACGGTGGGATCTGCCAGGCCCTGAAGTATGGGATGAACCCCTACTCCCTTCCTTTCTTGGGGCGCCTTTTGATGAATCGTCTTTGTTTGCCAATGCCTGGCCCACCATGAGCGGGCGTGTTTGTCAACCCCAACTGTGCCCACGCCCCCCCCCCCTGCGCCGACCGCACAGATCCCCGGCAGCGGCTGGGTGGGGGATTGGGGCGCGGGGCGGACCATTGAGGATGCGGGCCGCAAAGCGGCGTGCAAAACGCTGCACATCGCCTCAGGCCGCGTGCACTACGGCGGCTTGCGGGGTGGCCTCGGTGCCGCGAACGCCGAGGGCGGCGCGGGCGCCGATACGGCGCGGGAGGGCGGCGCGGGCGCTGCCGCAGCACCGGCAGACGGCGTGGCTGGCACTGATGCGGCGGCCGAGGGCCGCGCGGGCGCTGGCGCGGCGCCTGAAGGCGGCGCCCGCCTGCTGCAGCGGCAGCGCGCACCCCTCAACCCGGCCGCCGAGGCAGCGGCGCAGCGGCGCAGCCTCCTCTGGCGGCTGGCTTTCTGGGAGCCGCCCCCATGGGTGCGGGCTCAGGCGGAGGCGGAGGGGTTCGGCATGATCCAAGGGATGCGCCCCGCGGAGCCGCGTCGCCCCGCCATGCAGGCGCAGCGGGCCTCGCCGGGCGAGCTGGTGCCGCAGGCAGAGCGGCCGCAGCACAGGGGCCTTGCGCCGCCTACCCCCAGCGAATTCAAAAAGGCGTGCTGGGCCATATATAGCGCCTGGCTGGCTACAGGCGCGCGTGCGCCGCCGCCGCTGCAGCGGCAGCAGGAGGAGCAGCGGCAGCAGCGGCAGCAGCAGCAGGAGGGGGAGCTGGCGTCTGCAGCGCAGCCGGCACCGCCGCGGCCCGCGGTCCCACCGCCCCCGCTGTCGCCGCTGCCGGCGCCGCGGCTGCAGCCGGGCGAGGCGGAGCAGGAGGAGGAGGAGGAAGAGGAGGAGGAGGAGGAGGAGGAGGAGGAGGACCTCGGCATCGAGGGCTGCGTGCCTGCGCCCGCAGCTGCCAAGGGCCTGCGCAAGCTGGCGCGCGCGCAGGAGGCAGGGTCCTCGCAGCGCCCCATCACCTGGCGCCGCATCGCCGATGCCGTGCAGGCCGCAGGCGCGGCCTTTGGCAAATCCCTCACCATCCACGCCTGTTGCCGTCCAGACGCCAGCTACCTGGTTGTGATGGCCGCCACCAAGGTGGGGCCTTTTCAATGACGAATGCCTTTTCAATGACGAATGTGTGGCTTTTGGGGGGCCTGCTGCGGCAATTTGAGGCTTGCGATTGCGCCGAGTGTTGGCTTGACCCACCTCCAGCCCAAGCCCATTCAAATGCACACACAACGCACACGCACAAACAGAAATGCGCAAGCATGTTTGCAAACATAACCCACCCTCCCCCCAAAACCCAAATCAACGCACGCCGCCCCTGTGCCGCAGGACGCCGCCGACGGCCGCCCCCACACCTTTGTGGGCTGCGGCTCTGGGGGCACCGGTGAGGAGGCCGGCACCGCCGCGGCGCAGGAGCTGCTTTACGGTGCCTTTGGCACGCCCCACCGCAGCGACACCGCCCGCGTCAGCTCCTGGAGGCTGAGGGGCAGCGGCGGCCGCGGCGGCGGCACCCGCGGCGGCGGCGGCCGCGGCGGCGGCGCCGACGCGGCCGTGGAGGATGCTACCCAGGGGGGTGAGGACGGCGGCGCGGCCGATCAACCCATGGACGCAGAGGACGGCGCTGAGCGCCACGGCGGCGTGCGGCGGCAGCGCTCCCCAAGCCCGCCGCTCAGCAACCTGGCCCAGCCCAGCCCCGGCGGCGGCGACGCCGGGGGCAGCGGCAGCGGCGGCGGCGGCAGCGGCGGCGGCGGCGGCGGCGGCGCATCCCCCTCGCGCAAGCGCCAGCACGTGGGCGCTGGCGCAGAGGCCGCCGCTCCCAGCGGTGCGGGCCCCACTCCCCGGCCGCTGTGGACGCAGTGCACCTCGCCGCAGCTGGCCGCCAAGGAGTTTGGCGTGGTGCGCAAGGTGGAGGGGAGGGAGCTGCTCGATGCGATGGCGCCGGAGCGCGCCGCGCAGCTTTTCCCCGGCATTCGGCTGGCAGAACCGGAGTGTTACCCAGCAAAAAAGTGGGTGGTGGCGCTCGTGCGCAGCGGCGGCGAGCTGGTGCTGCGGCGGAACGTGGCGCGGCTGCCGCGGGAGCGCCACTTCCTTTATACGGCAGACGTCACGCTCTGCAAGGTGAGCGGTCAGTTGCGGCTGGGATTGCAGCTGCGGCGCACCGCCGCTGTGCTGAGTGCGCCGCCATAGCGCTTTGCATGCCATGTTGAGGGTGGCTGCTGTCGTGGCCCATGGCTGCCCTTACACATCCAAACCACTGCTTCAAGCTCCTCACACCTTGCTTTCTCTTGCGCCCCTCCGCAGGTGGACAGCGGAGCCTACGTCACCTGCTCGGCGGCCGCCACTCAGCTGGTGAATGCGCTTGACCATGCCTCGTACCGCGCGCTGCTGCTGGCTGACCCCGCAAGGGCGCGCCACTCGGCGATGGTGGCGCGGGGTCGGGAGCTCGACGCCGAGCTGCGGCCCTCCACCGCCGACACGTTGGCCCTCGAGTCAATGTTTAATGCGCTGCACCGCGCGGAGCTTGGCCACGGCCGCGGAAACGGCCGCTGACGGAGGAACGGCGCCAGCAGCATCGGCATCAACAGCGTGGGGAGCCAGACGGTGGAGCGGCCGACGCGGAGCGCGCCGGGCGGCGGTGGCGCGGCAAGGCAGAGCGGCGCGCGCGCCGGCGGTGCACCGGGACGAGCTGGAAGCGGCGGAGTGGCTGCGCCGGCTGCGGGCAGTGCAAGCGGGGCAGAGGTGGCGGCGGCCCGCGGAGGAGCGTGGCGGCGGCCCGCAGATGCGGCCAAATGTTTTGCCCCGCAAGATGCCTTGCAGGCCCTGCCAGCCTTGAAGCGGCATTTTGAAGGGGTTTGTTCACCAAGTGTAACGGTTCCCATGCAATGGGCACGGTGACAGAGGGGCTGGTGCTCTCTGCTGGGGCGGGTTGAACGGACGCTGCCGCGCAGGCGCGAATGCGAGCTGCACTGAGCTGCAGCAGTGCTGCTGTCAAGGATGCGCACATCTCTTTCCAGCACACTGGGAGAGGCAGCAGCACGGCAGGACACTGTTGTGGGGGCACCGGGGCAGGGGTCCGCCGCACGGCAGCGGCACACTGGAGCCTGGAGGGGGGGCACAGGGGGGGGTGTCCTCCTGGCCCTCTGGTGCCTCTGCTAGCGATTGCGCGGGTTTAATCACGCATTACTCTCCCCGTAAGATGCCAGCTACCCTCGAATCACGCGTGCCGCGCTCGCCTGCGCCCGCTCGGGGCCCTGGGCGAGCGGCTTTCGCGGTTTTTGGCCCCTTGGCGCGATTTGCGGGGCCTGTTGCGTCGGGCAGCGGCTGCAAGCGACATTAATTGGGTTCTACTATTTTATTAGCTCGGCCAGAGCGCTCGGGAGCTCTCCCGGCTTGATGACGCCCCGGCTCTGCAAGCGCGCCTGGCAGCGCACGCGGGTGGGCATTGTGCACGTGTCCGCCGCCATACTGGTACCTAGGGTAGATCCCCACACACCATCAAGTAAAGCTCAGCGATTTGTGGCTCTGTCACGGGTTGGTTGACGTATGAAGCGTTGGCCGCCCAGTCGTTCCCCTCGTAGGCCTGCCAGTGGCGCCTCGGGCGGGCTCTAAGCAACGGGGACAAAGCAGGCGCTGCCTGCAGTGTCCTCGGGTGGGTCACCCAACTCCTTTTTTACTTTCTTGCTTGTCCTCCTTTCCGCGTGCGCTCCAACCCTCCAAACCCCCTGAGCTGCGCGAGCGGCCTTTGCTCGCCACCCTTCATCCTCCAGGCAAAGCCGCACTGGCTGGGGTTACCCCGGATTCAGCCCGCCGTAAAGGCATGTTTGCAGCGTCGCGGCGCAAACACTCAAGTCTAAGCAATCACCCAAGCGCGCACCACTCGCACAAAGCGCTGCGACAAGGTCCAGGCGCGGCGGTAGTGGATTGCCGGCAGCCTGCCACAGCGCCTGTGCGCGCGCAGGCTCTGCTGCCGCCAAAACGGGCTGCGCGCGGCCGTGGCGTGGCAGTGGCGGACAGGCCCAGCAGGCCAGGCTGCTGCGCTTGGCCCCTGCCACCACCGCCCGCGCAGTGCGGCGCCACAAGCAGGCGCAGCTCGTGCCGTCGGCCCCGCCGGCAGGACAAACGCTTCGGCTGCGGCGAGGTGAGGTCGACGGCGCCTCCCTCCTCGGCGTCTGCCTGCAGCGGCACCTTCTTGATCAGGGGCCTGGGGGTTCCATTCATGGGAGGGTTGGGCCGGATTGCGCGGTTGGCAGGGGGATTGGAGGGGGAAGGATTGAACGTGACTTTGGAGGCAGTTTGAGATGGGTGAAAAGAAGGGTCAGTTTTTTGGTTGCCGTGGCGCAAGGAAAAAACAAAGCGTGCGTGCGTGCGCGTGCAGAACGGAACCAGCACGGTTTCAACCGGTGGCGGTGAAAGCCCAACAGGCAGCAAGCCAGAGCGAGCCCCCCTCCGCACCTCAGAGTGAGCACGTAAAGCGCCTCCAGGTAGCGCTTGGTCTCCGTGCGGTCGAGGTTGGACACGCGCTTCAAACAAACTGCCGGGGGGAGGTTGCGGCGGCGGCGGGATAGGGCGGCTTCAGGTTGGCGCATGGGTGGCACTTGAGTTCTCAAATCCGTCCCTGCCACTAGATGCCCGCAACCCCTCAACACACCCAACCAACCTGCAGCCAGAGCGCACCAACCCACGGGGTGCCTGCCAAACCAAAACAAAGCACAGCCCCCGTCGCCCCCCCCCAAAAAAGCCAATACGCGCGAAGGTGCACCTGTAGACGCTGCTCAGCGTCAGCAGGGCGCCCCGTGCTGCGTAGCTCTCCCAGTTGTAGGGGGCCCTGCGGCGTTGGCGTGGGGGGTTTGAACCGCCTTGCGTTCTGTCCAGGGGTGCTGTTGGCCTCCAGTTGGGGGCAGCAAGGGGCGTGGGGGTATGGGTGCACCTCGTTTGCATGCGAATGAGCGCGTGTGGGGCCACACCAGGGACCATTCCACACCTCAGGGTGCGCGCACGCGCTCACCGCCATGCGATTGCTGTGGATGCGGGCCTGTGGGGCATCACAGCGCGCCGGATCGCGGCATCGCTCCGGTGCGTGTGCGGTCCCCGTGCGCATCACCTGGCGCAGCAGGGATTGTGGAGTGTCGGTGTGCGCGCATGGCCCCGCCAGCAGGGCAGGCGCGTTTTGGAAAAGCCCGCTGCGCAGGGCCCTGCAAACCGTGCGCCGGCGCGCCCTGGGGGCTCCCCGCCACCTGCACAGGGGCAGTAGTGTTGCCGCGCGCAGCGGCAGCGGCGGCCACTGCTGCCGTCAGTGCTGTCGCCGCGCTGCCTCAATCCTTGCCATGCAACACGAGCTTCCTACTTCAGTGCACCCCCACGCACCTGGCGGGCATGCGCTCCACGGGCCTCACCAGCGCCTGCTGGCTGGGCCGCTGGGGCGCGCGCCGCTCGGCGCGCCGCGGCGTGCGCACGGGGCTCGCTCGGCGGTCCAGCGACGACGTCCCCCGCCTCATCGAATGCATGCCGTGCAGCGTGCGGCATGCTCATTGCTTTATGAACTGCTGCGCGGCAGCCCCAATACAAGGCGTGACGAGCGGCCGATCTCGAGATCTGCCGGCCGCTTGCTCGCTGCTCGTTAAACAGGCGCCGAGAAGCAGGGGCAAACACAAACAAATGAAAGCTGTATGACAACGCCACCAAGCCTGCCAGCAGCATGCGCCCTGCGCCGCCCAGCACACGCGCGGGTGCCCCGCGCACCGCGGCGCGCCGCGCCGCCGTGGGGCCGTGGCGTCGGAGCCAGCCTGCAATGGAGGTGCCAGCCACGGTGGCGCCGCAGTGGTGCCCTTGCCGGGGGGCCTCGCCTGCTGCAGCCCCCCGCAGCGTCCAGGCGCAGCGGCAGCGGCGCGCAGCAGTGCTGCGGCAGCGCGCTGGGCGTCGCGAGGGCGGCCGAGGGCCGTTCGGAGGTGGAACATGCCGCCCAGGCCGGCATCGCCGGCCGCGTGCAGCCGCCGCGGGCAGCCCAGCCGGCCGCACGCACCGCCGACCAGTCCATCCGGCCTGCGGCAGCTGCGTAGGTCTCCGGGCGCGGCCACCACCATCCCGCAACGCAGCGGCGGGACGGCCCTGGATCCAGCGCCGATCCAAAACGGCGCTTGTGAGTGGAACGGTCCCGCCAAAGGTGCGCTTGGGGCCGTTTGTGCGGGCGGGGAGCGCAGCACGTCCGGTCAGCCCTGCTGTGGCAGGCCGCCCCACGGGCAGGGGCCGATATCAGAGGCATCTCAGGGCCCTTGAGGAGCGTTTGCGGCCGGGGCCGCGCGAGCAGGCCTCGCGGGCGGCTCCTCGACGGAGCTCGCGGGCGGCCCCGCGTCACAGCGGCGCCTTCGCGCGCATTCCTGCTTCACCGCTGATCGTATCCGATCGAGTGCCAGATACACGCTCGCTTGACCTCTCCCAGGCCTTCGAGCGCGTCCGGTGCAGAAGTCAACTTGCTGCAGGGCGCCCGCGGCCGGCCCCACGGCCTCCCCCTGCGTCCCTGACGAGGCCTGCGCCGCGCCTAGGCCCCCAGGCCGGCCTCCTACGTCGCCATGAGCGGCGGCAGCCCGGCGCCGGCCGCCGCGCCGTCGCCGCCGCCGCCGCCGCTGCTGGGCGTCGACCAGGGCGAGGGCATGCAGCTGCCGGCCTGGCCCGCGCCCACGGCAGCCGATCCCCGGCCGTCGTGGGCCCTCTGCCAGTCGCCTCTGCAGGCCGTCATAGAATATGGCTTTGTGGACCTTTCGGCGGGCTGCGAGCTGCTGGACGCGATGGCGCCGAAGCGCGCCGCGCAGCTGCTCCCCGGCATCCGGCTGGAGGAGCCAGGGTGCTACCCTGGAAAGAAGTGGGTGGTGGCGCTGCAGCGCATCGGCGGCGAGCTGGTGCTGCGGCGCAATGCGGCGCGGGTGCCGCGGGAGTTCCACAGCATCTTTAGAGCGGAAGCCACGCTCTGCAAGGTAGGCGGCTATCTCTGGGATTGCAGCTGCGGCGCACCGCCGCTGTGCTGACCGCACCGCCAGTGCTTTGCATGCCATTTCAAAGTGGCTGCTGTTGCGGCGCATGGCTGGCCTGCTTTGCGCATCCAAACCCCTGCCTCCGGCTGCTCACTCCTTGCCTTCTCTTGTGCCCCTCCGCAGGTTGACGGCGGGGCCCCGGTCACAGGCTCGGCGTTCGCCACCTCAGACAAAAACGCGCTCGACCGCGCGTGCTACCGCGCGCTGCTGCTGGCTGACCCCTTAAGGGCGCGCCACTCGGCCATGGCGGTGCGGGGCCGGGAGCTGGATGCTGGGCTGCAGCCCTGCACCGCCGACACGTCGGCCGTCGAGGCCATGTTCGGCGCCGCGCGGCGACGGCGGCACGGGGCCGGCAGCTGGACAAGCAGCTGAGGCCACCCGCTGTCGAGGGTTTGATGCGTCGCGGCGGGCGATTATTGTGGGGGCGAGGGGTGACGCATGGGCTGGCCGTGCCTGGGACGGCGGCGGCGGCGACGGCGGCGCTGGAGGCGGGCGGCGGCGCTGGAGGCGGGCGGCGAGGGCGCGGCCTGAGGCGCATTTATAGCGGGCGCGCGCGGCCGCCCGAGGCGGGGCAGTCGCGCGGTTAGCATGCGCACGGAGGAGACCGGGGGGCGCGGCCCGGGATGTAAGGCTGCTCGGGCACCGGCTGCTGTTGTGCAATGCGGAGCCGTCCTGGGGGTAGGGGCGCGGACCAGCGGTTGACAGTGCCAGTGCAGGAGGCTGCCTCGCCGACGTGGATGTGCAGCTGCAAAACGCGGCACAATACTGGGCACGCGGCCGGGCAGATAGGATCGAATGGTGCGTGCAAGTCGCAAATGCGCTAGCACAGGGGGCGGGGCCGGGCATGCCGGCGGCGGGGCTGCCGCGGTCGCCGCCCGCGCCTGGCCCGCGCCGTGCACGCTGTGGGGGGGCCGGCCGGCTGGCGCGCGCGCTGGCGGCCTCGGCGCCGGGGGCGGAGCCACGCCCGCGCGGCGCAGACCTGAGCGGCAGCGATCGCAGGCCTGTCCTCTGGGGGACCGCAACCCTGGTGCGGGGCCAGCACCGGAAAGCGGTGCCCCCACGCGGGGGCCAAAGGCCGGAGCCCGCCCGCCGAGGCCAGAATCGAACGTGCTTGGTTTAAAACACGACCTCGGGCGTCGCTGCATCAGCGCTTCGGCCCCCGCTGGCAAAGTCGACTCGGGGGAGCCACAGCACGCGGGCCACGCAGCCCGCCCGCTCCTGCGGTCCCGCAGCTCCGCCGGGGAGGGCGCTCGTGCTTTCCCCGCTCTCGAGCAGGCGCGCGACACCCCGCGGCGGGCGCTGGGGGCCCCGCGCCGGGCCCCGCCCACCGCCGGCTGCCGCTGCGCGCGCCGAGCGCGCCACGCGCGCTAAGCGTGCCGAGCGGGCGAGCGCCCGCGCCCCGCCCGCCGGCCGCAGCGCGGCGCCCGCGGTGACCGGGGATGGAGGCCCCCGCGCCGCGCCGGCCGCCCGGCGCCGGGCTCGCCGACGCGGACGCCGCCGCCGCCGCGCTGGCGGCGGCGGCCGCCGCGGCCGGCCCCCCGCCGGCGCCGGACCCGCTGCGCGGCTCCGAGTTTGAGCTGCGCCTGTCGCAGCCGCAGTCCCAGGACTTCCTGGCGCAGCTGGCGGAGCCGCTGCACTTTGCGCCGCTCAGCCAGGGCGAGCTCACCCAGCCCGGCGAGGCCACGCAGCCCAGCCAGCAGCTGGTCGCCGACCGCGCCCCGCCCTCCGCCGCGCCGCCCGCGCGCTCCCACAAGCCGCCCCCCGGCCGCGCCGCCGCGGTCACCGCCGAGGCCGCCCCCGCCGCCGCCCGCGGCGCGCCGGGCGCGCGCGGCGGCGGCGCCGCCGGCGCCGGCGCCGCCGCGCCCGACGGCGACGACGACGGCGTCGACGCGCCCCGCGCCTACCCCGTCCGGGGCAGCGACGCGCTGCCCGCCGTCGCGGCTGCCGCGGCCGCGGCCGGCGGCGGCGGCGACTACCAGGGGCTGAGCGACGTGGAGCTGGAGGCGGTCCGCGGGCTGCAGAAGCTGCTGCCAGAGGAGCTGGAGGCCGCCGCGGCGCGCGTCCCGAGCCTCGCCGGGCTCGCCGGCCTGGACGCCAGCGCGGCGATGGCGCTGCTCGCGGCGCAGCCGGGGCTGGGGCTCGGCGGGCTGTCGCCCGGCGGCGGCGGCGGCGGCGCGGGGCGCGGCAAGGGCAAGCAGCCGAAGGGCGTGCACCCGAGCCTGAAAAAGGCGGAGCACCGGCACAGCCGCGCGACGCGGCGCGGCCCGATGGACGAGATGCGGCAGCTGATGCGCATCCTGACGAAGCTGCTCACCGCCGACAACGGCGTGAGGCAGGTCCTGGTGGAGGACCAGGTGGGGGGAGTGGGGGGTGGGGTGGGGGGTGGGGGCTGCCGGCACCCTGGGTCGGGGAGTGCCGGCATCCTGGGCTTACTTTTGGCCCCACCGCGGTTGTGTCTAGCCTTTTGTCGGGCTGTTTGGGGGGCCGGGTGCTTGAGGGCTGTGAAGCCCTGCAGGCCCTGTCCACGCCTGTCTCTGCCGTGATTCATGCCAAACTCCACCAAGCAACACAAAACGACCCAACCCAACCCAACCCAAAAAACACAACCAGGGTGGCGGCAACCGCGTGTCCGAGGACCAGATAAAGGAGTACCTGCGCTACAACCTGGGGGAGGCGCCGCAGCCAGAGTGGGGCCTGCCGGACGGATGGGGGTCCTACCTCAGCGGTGGGCGGGGGGGCGGCGCGCACGGGGGGGGGGGCGTTTTTGGGGGGTTTCAGGGAAGCCCTTGCCGCCGCTTTCGGGGTGCGCCGTCCCGGGCCGGGCCCCGGCGTGCCCCCAGCGCCACCTTGCGAGCCGGCCGGGCCCGCGATAAACACCCCCCCCCCCCAAAACCCCGGCCGACCGAAACCGACCCTCCCCCCACCAGAGCTGTTCACGTGGGCCACCGGGCGGCTGATATCAAAGGACGAGGCCATGGCCTGCGCGCGCCGCCAGCCGGGGCGCAGCTGGGAGGCGGTGCAGGAGAAGCTCTACGAAATAGGTGGGCCGCCCCCTGGGGCACCGCCGCTCTGGCGCCCCGCTTTTGCCCCCGCTTTTGCCCCCGCTTGTGCCCCCGCTTTGCTTTTGCTTTGGCTTGCCTCCCTTTGGCGGCGCCGCCGCGGCGGCAGCGGCGGCTCTGCCCCGCGGGCAAGAGCCCGCGCCTGTGCGCGCCGCCCGCCCTGCTTCCCCTCCCCCTTTGCTTTCCCGCGCCGCGCGCCGCTCGCTCCCAGGCAGGGCCGTCCCCCGCGGCCGCGAGGCCCAGCCCGAAACGCGCCCTCCCCGCCCCCGCCCCCTCACCCTCGACGCCCCCGCAGGCGTGCACTGCTGGAACTGGCCTGTCCCCCTCACCCTCGACGGCTGCCGCAACGCGGCCAAGACCGCGCCCCCCGCGACGCCGGCGCAGCAGCTGACCAAAGAGCTGCTCGCCGGCGGCGCGCGCCGCGCTGCGCCCGGCGCGGGCTCGCCGCTCGGCGTCGGGTCCCCCGGCGCCGGCGCCGGCGACGCCAAGCGCGCGCGCGTGGCGGTTGACCCGTCCGAGGTGGACTGCCCCGTCGACATCTCATCCCTGTCAGAGGTCGACACCTGGCGGGTCGTGGTGGCGGCGCTGTACCAAACAGACCAGCAGCGGGCCGCCGCGGGCGGCGGGGACGCCGAGGCGGAGGTCGGTGGGCTGCGGGACGCGGCGCGCGCGCTGCTGCTGCAGTCGGAGCCCGTGCAGGTGCGGCGGGAGGGGGGGGGCTTGGCGGGCGCGGGGTGGCGCGCCTGGCGGGCGGGCGGCTTGCTGCCCCTGCCCGGGCGGGGGCGCCGCGCCGCTCTGCAGGCGCGTTTGCCGGTTGGGGGGCTGGGCTCCGCACTGCTCCAGTGAGATGGCCTCGCGTGCGCGCACAAACGGCCCTGGCCCCTCCCGCCCAAACAAACGAATCCCGGTGCAGGTTACTGCCATCGACCTGTCCACGCTGGCGGCGCTGCAGCAGCAGCTGCTGGGCCAGCCCGCCGGCCCCGGCGCGGGCGCGGGGGGCGCCGCGGGCGGCGGGCTCTCGCTGCCGCTGTCCGCGCTGCCGCTCGCGCCGCTGACGCTGCCGGCGGGGCTGGGCAGCCCCGGCGGCGGCACGCCGCTGGGCTCGCCGCTGCTGGCGCTGCCGGCGGCGGCGGCGGAGGCCGCGGCGGCGGCGGCAGCGGCGGCGGCGGGGCCGGGCGGCAGCGGGTCGGACAGCGACTCCGCCGCCGCCGAGGCCGCCGCCACCGCGGCCGTCGAGGCGACCGCCGCCGCGGCTGCAGCCGCTGCTGCCGCCGCCAACGGGCTGGCGTCGGCGTCAGCAATGGACGTCGACGCCGCGCCGAGCTCGGCGCGCGTGCGGCCGCGCGGCAAGCCCTCCGCCGGCGGCGGCAGCCTGGTGCTGCCGCTCGGCGGCTTTGGCGCGCTGACGGCGGCGGCGCGGCCGCAGGAGCAGAACGCCGCGTGAGGCCCCGGCCCCGGTGGCAGCTGCTCATGGGGGGTCACGCTGGCGGGCGCACCACCGAAGCCAACCGGGCATGCTGCACGCTCTCTTTCCCGCATGCATGCACGCCGCGCACGTTTCTTGACGCTTCGACTTCTTTGGGCTGTCGACCGGCCCCTCTGCCCTTCCGCCCGCGCCCCACGCGGCGCGTTGGTGCTCCTTTGTCTGCGGCCGGCCGCCTGCGGCTTGCTGCCCGGCAGTGTCTAACTTTCAGCATTAACGGCCCCACCCTGCGGACGCCGGTCGCCGGACCAACACGGTCCCGGACCCCCGCTTTGACCGAACTGCGCTGCCCCCATGCGCGAGCGGCACCCTCAGAGCTCAGCCTCGATGTAACCCCCCTCTTAACAACCGGTACGGAGAGGCGCTGCGCGCGTGACGGTCGGGCGAGTCTGCGGGCGGCGCGGCGGCGTGCGGCGGCACCCCGACAGCGCGGCACCGGTGCCGCCGGGACAAACAGACAGGCGTGAAATCTGATCGAAGTCGCGCATTGCTGAAATGCCAACTCCGCGATGGCAACGGCGCGGTGTGCAGGGTGCATTCCCGGGGGCCAGCCGGGCTTGTTCCGACCTGGCCTCTGCCGTTCTCTCCACCCCGGCAAGGCCCCAGCGGGCGCTTCGGTAGCGCAGGTGCTGGCCTCTAGGATCTGGCCCGCCGCTGCTGCAGGGCACAGCGCACCGTGGCACGAACGGCGACGGCAAACGCCGACGCGGCACCGGTGGCGCGCTGCGCCCGCTGACGAGACGCACGCGGCGTCAGAAGCAGTGTCAGAAACAGTGTCAGAAGCAGTGTCACATCCTGCAGCGGCAGCAACAGCAGCAGCGGACGCGCCCCCGGACGCCTCGCCGCTGCGGCAGCTGCTCACCGAGCGCCTCGCCCTGCCGCCCGCGTCCTTCGACGCACTATGGGCCCGGGGCGGTGCGCGCGCTTGGGCCGCTGCTTGCGCTGCCGGCCCGCGCGGCGGCGCGCTGCGGGAGCTCGCGGCCGGGCTGGATTCGCTGTCCGCCCTCCTCGGCCCCGCCGACGTGGCGCGCCTCCTGCTCGCGCAGCCCCCGCTGCTGGGCGCGCCGATCGCGTCGTGGCGGGGCTTCCTCGACGCCTGCGAGTTCTCGGCGGCGCAGCAGAGGGAGATCATTTCGGGCTGCCCCGAGGTGCGCCGCCGCGCGCCGCCGCGCCGCGCCTTTGCCTCTGCCTCGGCGCGCGCGCCGCCCGTTCGCCGCCCGCAGGCCACGCCTTGACAGCCGAACGCTCCCCCTCCCTGGCCGGGGGTGTCCCCACCGACCGACACCCCTCGCCCACCCCCAGCTGCTGGCGACCGGGGACCTGGTGACGGCGGGCGCGGCGCTGCGCCACCTGGCGGATCTGGGCTTTGCCGACGACGCGGCGCGCCACCGCGTGGTGGCCTGGAACCCCCGCGTGCTGCTGCTGCCGCCAGATCAGATCACCGACCTCATCCGGCTGTGGTCAAAGTTTGCGGTCGGGGTGGACGAGCGCGCGGGCATGTGACGCCCTCCCTCTCTCCTCCCCGTTACCACCTTCCGCGCGCCGCGCGCACACAGCCCCACCCACCTCCACACCACCCCAACACACGACCCTCGCAATCCTGCCTCTGCAACCCCCTCTCGTGACGCGGCGTTTGCGGGGCGGGGGGGCTCGGGGCGCCGAGCCGCGGCGCGCCCAGTCGCGAGTTGGCGGCGCGAGCGCGGGGGCCTCGCCCCCAGGCCCAATGCCGGCCCTGCAGCGGCGCTGGAGCAGGCGCCGGCCGCGCGCGCCCCGCGGTGCGCCGCGGGGCTGCAACCTGCTTGCATTCGTGCCTGCGGAAGTGCCCTAATCCGTTTGCCGGCTGGCGCGGCGCGCGGCGTTCAGGGGGGGCCAATGCAGGCAAGCGCCGCTTTGGGACAAGGGCGGGGGGTGGGCGCGGGCAGGGTTATGCCGCGGCTTAGGTCCGCAGTGGGTATACGCGGGCCTGCTCCGTGCGCAAACAGGCGAGGAGCGGCCCCCACTGTGCATGGTGTGGACGGTACCGTGTGCGTCCCGGTGAGAGCGGCGCGCGCGGCAGGCGGACTGCCCGCCAGGCCGGCCAGGCCGGCCAGCTGCCCGCGGGATTACGCCCCCGGGAATCCCGATGGAATTCGCATTTTACGCTCCTTCCATCGCCAATGGTTGCCATTCAAGCCGCAGCGCTCGGGAGGATTTATCTGCGGTAGCCGTCCGCAGGCTGGTAGGCTGGCGTCCGGCGAGCATCAGCGGCGCGTACGCTCGCTTCTGATTAAAACTCACAAGGAGATTCCCTACGTGCATAGGCCCTGCGGGCCCCCCCACTGCCCAGCCTAGCGGAGCGCAGCTCGCGGGGCGCGCGGGCCGCAGGATGGGGCCCCGCAACAAGAGCGAAAGCCCGTTCAAGAAGATCCCAGCGAGCCGCAGGCCGCCCCTGAGCAGCGGCGATGCAACGCCCAGCTGCAGCAGCCCGTGCGCCGAGGAGCGCCAGGCGGCCGTCGCGAGGCTGGCCCAGGGGCGCGCCGCCCCGCCGCGCGAGGGGCAGCAGCGGCACCACAGCGGCGGGCGGGGGGCCGCGTACGACCCCCTCGATGCCGAGTCGGGGTCGCCCCCCGGCCGGGCCGGCGTGTCGGCCGGCGGCGTGGCGCTGCTGGCGGCGCTGGGGCTGGCGTCACACGAGATCCCCAGCGCCGCCGGCGCCGATGAGTGGGGGGACGAGCTGCGCCTGGGGCGGCCGCCGGCGGGGGCGGAATGCGAACGGGCGGGCCTCGACGCCAGCGCGGCCGAGGCGGTGGAGCGCGGCATCCTGGCGGGCGCGTTTGGCGGCGGCGGCCTCCTGAGCGCCGGCGGCCCCGCCGGCGGCAGGGGCGCCAGGCCGGCGCGCGCCGCCTCGGCGGCGGCCGCGGCCGAGGCGGCCGCGGCGGTCGACGCCGTGCTCGGAAGCAAGACGGCCACCGCCGCCGTCGTCGACGCCGTGCTGAACGGCAAGGCCGCGCTGCCGCCCGCCCACGCCGCCCTCGAGGTCGACTCCCTCGACCTCAGCCGGGCCGCCTCTGCCGCCGGCGACGGCGGGCGCGGCATCGTGCCGCCCGGCGCGAGCGAGCCGCTGCCGCCGGCGGCGGCGCAGCTCACGCTGCGCGCGCTGGCCGCGGGGCTGCTCGTGGGCGGCTGCTACTCGCTGCTGGCGGCGCGGCTGGCGCTGCGGGCTGGGGTGACCCCCTCGTTCCAGGTCGCCGTCGCCGGCGGCTGCTGGCTGCTGCTCTGGGGCGTCACCTGGATGCTCGGCCGGGACGGCTGCCTCTCCGCGCCCGCGAGCGCGCAGGAGGTCGCCGTCGCGTCCGCCGCCGCGCTCGCGTGCGCGGGCAGCGTCGCGGCGGCGTCGTTCGGCGCGACGCTCGAGGCGCTGTCGGCGGCGGCGTACGAGGCGGTGGGCGTGGAGGCGCCCGGCAACTCGCCGGGCGACGTGCTGGCGCTCGGGTTCAAGCAGCGCGCGGCGTGGGCGGCGCTGGTCAGCGTGTCGGGCGCGCTGCTGGTGGTGCCCTTCCGGTCTTCGCTGCTGGGGCGCGGCGGCTCGCTGTTCCCCACGGGTGAGCGGCCCGCGCGGCAGGCGGGGCCCTCTGGCGCGCGGCGGGGGCGCGGCCTCGCGGGCTGAGCGGCCGACGGGGCGGGCGCTGTCGGCCGCCCACGCACGCACGCGCGCGCGCACGCGCCAACCGACGTGCGCCCCAACAACCGCGCGCAACAATCACGCAGGCACCGCCGCCGGCCAGCTCATCGCCGCGGTGCACACCCCAGGCATGAGCTTCCACGGCAGGGCGCAGGCGGCGCGCTTCGCGAAGTGGGGCGCCGCTTCGCTGCTCGTCAGCGCCTGGGAGTGGATGTTCAACAACCCGGCGTGCTCCGGGTTCAGGGCTTTCCCCACGTTTGGTGCGTTTTGGGGGCTGGGACACAGGGCCCCCTGCGGCCGGGGGCTGCCTGAAACTCGTTAGGGTCTCTTGAAACGTGTTTGGGGCTTAGGCTGTTGATTGTCTGTGGCTTTTGGGGTCAAGTGCATCTGATCCATCAGGCCCAAACCACACGTTGCTCACTCAACCGCTCCCAAAATGACCGCAGGCTTTGCCCTGGCCAACTGGGGCTGGCTGTTTGACTTCTCCACGCCCCTCCTGGGCATCGGCCTGCTGGCGCCCCTCGGCGTGGCGTGGAGCATGCTCGCCGGCGCGCTGCTGGCGTGGGCCATAGTGCTGCCTCTACTGGACGGCTGGGCCGGCGGCGTGCACTACCCGTCGTCCCTGCCTGCGGGCGACCCCCGCGGGCTCTTTGGCTACCAGCTGGCCCTCGGCCTCAGCCTCTGCGCCGCCGAGGGCATCGCCGCCGCCGCCGCCTACCTGGCGCCTAGCGCCTGCCGCGGCGAGCGCGGCGGCGCGCGCCGGCGGCGGCGCCGCTCGCACGCGGCGGCGCTCGCGGACGGCGGCGGCGCCAGCGGCGGCGGCCGGCGCGGCAGCCGCAGCGGCGGCGGCAGGCGCCGCAGCAGCCGCAGCGGCGGCGGCGGCGGCGGCGGGCGGCGCGGGCGGCCGGGCATCCTCGTGCGCTGGCGGGAGAGGGCGGCGCGCGCCGTCGAGGCGGACGCTATGGCCGAGGCGCAGCTGCTGCAGTTCAGCCTCACCTCGTACGAGCGCGCCCTCCGGCGCCAGGTGTTTGCCTCGGACGCCATGCCCCGCCTCACCGCCGCCGCGCTCTTCGCCTCCGCCGCGCTGCTCGCCGGCGCCGCGTTTGGCCTGCCGCGAGTGCTCTCCCCGCTGCCCGGCCTGCGGTGGTGGCACACCGCCGCGGCCGTCGTCGCGGCGCCGGTCGCCGCGCTCGCCGCCGCGCGCGGCGCGGGCGGCACCGACGTCTCCATCGCGCCGGCCATCGGCGCCGCCGCCGCCGCGCTCGTCGCGGCCTGGGCCGGCGGCCTCGGCGGCGCGGGCGCGGGGCTGGCCGTCGGGGGGCTGCTGGCCGGGATTGCCCAGTCCGCAGTCCAAATGGGGTACAGCTTTGCAGCTGGATATGTGGTGATGGCGTCCCCCTCGGCCATCTTCGCCGCCCACGCGATCGGCTCCGCCGCCGGCGCCGTCGCCGCGCCGCTCGCGTACGCAGTCGCCGCGCATGCCGCCCCGCTGTCGCCCGTCGCCGCGCCCGCGCGCGTGGCGGCGGCGGCGTTCGCGGCGCGCGGCCTGGGCGCGCTGCCGCCGGGCGCGTGGTGGGTCGCGCTGGCGGGGCTGCTGGGCGGCCTGCTGCTCGCCGCCTGCCGCGGCGTCGCATCGTCCCGCCGCGTCCGAGGCGCGGTGCCGTCGCCGGCCGTAATGGGAGTCATGGCGCTGGCGGGCGCAAACGTCGCCGTCGGCGTCGCCGTCGGCGCGGCGGCGCGCGCGGTGTGGGCCTGGCGGTCGCCGCGCGGCGCCGCCTCGTACGCCGCCCTCGTGGGCGCGGCGCTGGTCGCCGGCGACGGCGCGTGGGGCGCGGTGCGGGGGCTGCTCGGCGCGTTTGGGGTGGAGGCGCCCATTTGCATGGAGTTTACCAGGGCGCGCGCGTGAGGGGCGGCCCCGAGCCAAGGCCCCCCCCCTCCCCGCGCGGCGCTGCCTCATTCCTCCCGGGGCCGCGCGCCGACGGCGGGCCGGCCCGCGGCCCTTGATATGTCGGCGCCGCCGGGCGCTGCCGGGGGGGCGTCTCCGACAGACGCCACCGGTTGTCGTCCGGGGCGCGGCAGCCGGCCGAGCGGCCGGCGGCGCGCTTTACGGCCGGCGCGACCGCAGACCGCGCTTTGAGGCCTTTGTCGGGCGGCATTCACAGGCTTTGGCATTCGCATGCGCTAGGCATGCGCGAAACAAACCGAGGAAAGCGGGCGAGCGTTTAGCACAGGAGCAGCGGCGAGCAACCTGCCATTTGCGGAGGGCGGACCGGGGCGCGGCGCGCGGCGCCGCCCGGGCGCCGCCAGGCCCCCCGCTCCCCTCTCTTTTTTGCGGGGCGCGGCGCCCGACGGGCGGCCGCTCGCTTCTTCCTCAGGCCCCTACCCACCCACCCCAGCCATCAAAAGCAACCTCACACCCAACGCCTCGCCCCCATCTCTGGCCCCGGGTGGCGTGGCTCTGCAATCCTCGGTGCCGCAGGCCCCCACCCCGGCCCGCAGCACCGCGGCCCAATCGCGCACTTGGCACAATAACCCAAACCCGCCACGACGCCAGAACTAGAGCACTTGCCTCGCCGTATCTTGACGCTTTGGCTTTTGCTTCTTGCACAGATCGCGGCCATCAGTGCATTACAAATCCGCCCTGCCGGGCGCCGCGCTCGCACCTCGCCCGGCCAAAAGTCAAAGCTTTTGGCCCCTTCACACTTCCGCCGGTGCCATCCAGGTGCGCCAACCCACCACGCGCCTCAACCCCCCATTCTAGCTGGGGGCCCACATCGGCTGATCCCCTTTTGCTGAGCACTGAAAAGGCAGCGGTGACAACAACAGGCCCAAAAGGTTCCTTCCCGGCTCAACACCTGGGCCGGCACGGCCGCCCAATGCCTGCCCTGCCTTCCGTCCCCACCACAGCCACCCAACGCCGCGCTCCCGGGGCCGGCCAACAGCAAGCCGCTCAAACCAAGGACAACCCCCCCCCATTTCTCCACACACCTTGGTCCAGGAGGGGTCCCCCAGTGATGAGGTGCGAGCCCCAAACCCCACCAGCCAGAATCCAGTGCTAAAAACGGAATGGGGCACAAACTTTGTGTTTTTAAAAACCAGGGGCAATCGTGGGTGGCGTGTGCGCGCCCGCACAGGCCTTGTCACAGTGTAAAGCTTTACAGTGCCGGCGCTGCGGTCAGTGTCATGCTCTAAAGAAGCACGGGCGTTTTCAAAGCGCCCGTCGTCGCGCGCAGCCAAGGGCTAGGGGTGTGTGCCATCAGTCAGGCCAGGCCGGAGGGGCGGCGAGGGGCGCGCCCTACCGCACACACCCATTGGCCGCCGACCGGCCCGCGCGTCGCGCCCACAGCTCAGCCCGCGCCCGCGCCCGGGCCCGCCGCCGCCGCCGCCGCCGTCCTCGCCGCGCGGAACGCCGCGAAGCGCCGCTGCCGCTCCTCCCTGATGCGGCCGTCCATATCTCCCAGGTCGAGCCGCGCCACCCCCCGCGGCGCGGGCGTCCACGGCTCGGGCGCGAGGGAGGGGCCCCAGGAGCAGCGCTCGAACGAGCGGCGGCGCCGGACGGCCGCCGGGGCGGCGCCGTCGCTGCGGGCGCGGGCCTCGTCGCTGCTGCTGCCGGTGGTGGCCGAGCCGCCACTGGCGCCGGCGCCTGCCGCGGCCGCGGCGGCGGCCGAGGCGGGGCGCCGCGAGCCGCAGCCGCCGAAGCTGCTGCCTCTGTAGCGGTCTGACACGAGGCTAAGCCTCCGCGCCGTCGCCGCCGCCGCGCTGCGGGGCCGCGGGTCGCGCGTGCCGCCGCCCCCACCTCCGCCGCCGATGCTGCCTCCGCCGCTGCTCCAGCCGCCGCTGCTGCCGCCCGCTGAATCGCTGCGGGCCTCTTCGCTGCTGCTACCGCTGCCGCCGCTGGGCGTTTCGCCGTCCCCGCTGTTTGCGTCCTGGAAACGCACCCTGCCGCCACGGTGGCCACGGGCGTGGTGGCGCGCACTGCCGTCAGCGGCTTGCTGCTGCTGCTGCTGCTGCTGCTGCTGCTGCTGCTGCTGCTGCTGCTGCTGCTGCTGCTGCTGCTGCTGTTGGCAGGCCGAGGCCAAAGCCTCCGCCGCTGCCGCGTCGGCCACCTCTTCGCATCCGCCCGGCTCGGGCCCGCCGCTCGGTGCCGCGCCGCCGTTGCCGCTGGCCCTCCTGCTGCCGCCGCCTTCCGAGAGGGCGGCGTCCGCGCTCTGCGAGCCGCTGTGCGTGCCATGCGCGCCGCTGTGCGCGCCGTGCGCGCCACGCATGCTATGCACGCTGTGCGTGCCGCTGTGCGTGCCGTGCGTGCTGTGCACGCTGCCGCGCCCAATGTGTGCCTCGGCCGCCTGTCGGTAAAGCTCCCCCACCAGCCTCAGCAGCGGCCCCAGCAGCGGCTGCGCCTCGGCCACCGCGCGCACCGCGTGGTCGACCGCAGCAAACCGGTCCCAAACGCCGTGCGCCGCCGGCAGCGACTGCACGCGCGCCTCTGCGGCGCTGCGCAGCTGCAGAGCGACGGTTTGGGGCGCAGCTGCGGCGCAATAAGCCGCGGCCGCGCCGCCGGCGCCGCTGTGTGCCGCGTCCGGCTGGCTGCCGGTCACCGGCCGCCCCTGCGCCGTTGCCGCCGCCGCCGCTTCGACGGCCGACCGGGCCGCTTGCTGCGCTCCTCCGCTGCCGTCTGCACGGCCGCTCAGGCTGGCCCCCTCCGCGGCGCCGGCTCGGGGTGCCGCCGGCGGGCCACTGAGCAACGGCAGGGGGGATACGCTGAGTGTGCGCGTGGGGCCGGGCGCCGCGCCGCGCGCCGCCCACGCAAAGCCTGTTGCAGATTTTGACCGCGGCCGCTCCCCCTGCAGGCTGCCGAGGCGCCCGCCGCCGCCGGCCCCTTGCGGCGCGAAGCCAAGCGAGGACGCCGCGCGTTCGCGCTGCTCCCGCCGCTGCGGCAGCTGCTGCAGGGCGCCGGAGGCCGCCGACGCCACGCCCAGCGCCGGCGCGCCGCCCGCCGCCCGCGCCAAAGCAGCGCAGCGCTGCTGCGGGGATAGGTATATCGCAGCCAATCGCTCGGCGGGCTGCTTGGCTGCCGCCGCCAGCAGCGGCGCGGCCGGCGGCGGCGGCAGCGGCGGCGCTGCAGAGTCCGCGCGGCCCCGCGCCCCTCCTGCGGCTGCCAACGAAGGCAGGACCGAGCCCGATGGCCTCTGAGATCGCATTATTGATGGGTTGGGCTCGTCTATGGTGGGGCTCCTCCGTTTCGCGGCTAAATTCCGGGAGGCGCGCTCCGAAAGGCGTTTCGAGCTTATCAACGCGCTGGTAAAGTATAAAACGCGTTAATGGAATAGTGTTATTCTTTCCCGGCTGGCGACCCGTTTGGGACCACGGCGCAGGGACGCGCCGGCAGCGGCGCCCACACCCCTGCCACCCCGGCCCAAACCCCCGCCCGGCCTGTATCGACAGGGGGACGAATCTTACTACGGCAGTGCCAGTAATACTGAGTCGTGTTGGTCAGTCATAATTCGCAGGGCCCCGCGGCACGAGGGCGGCTGGTTGGGCCGGCCAGGCGCCAGCGGGGCGGCCAGCCGGCGCAGGATAGGGGGGGCTCGGGGCGGGTAGTAAGCAGGCGGTGGGAGGTTTGAGAAGGGGGGAGGGCGGCGCCAGCGCGCCCGCGGCGACGCGCCGCGTAAAGGCATGGCACAGGCGGCGGCCGCGCGGCCGCCGAGAGGCGGGAGGGAAGGGGGGGCCCCCAAGCATGCAAGTGTGCGGTGACGGAAACGCGCGTTCGCGCCGGGATCGGGCGGCGCGGGGGGCGGTGCAGGGCCGAATGGATTGGCGGCGAGGCGGCGCGGGTGCGGCGCCCGCGGCCGTGCGTGGCTGCGGCCGGGCGGGGCTCTTCGTTGCAGCGGGGGGGCAATGCAGAGTGTGAGAGTGCGGTTTGAAGGGGGCGGGGCTTCTGCGGCCGGGCCGTCTCTGCGCGGCGCTGCGGCGCCGGCCTCGCTCCCTGAAGGCCCTTTTTGTCTGAAATTGTCATTCGGCTCATCAAACCACGCGGTTTTCCGGTCAGGCCGTCCGGCAGCGCAGTCCGGGGGCGCAGTCCGGGTGCGCCAGCCACCTCGGAGACCGGACTGCCCCCCGCGACTTTGACCGATTCTCAACCATCCAACAGCGGCTCATGCATGGACAGTCCAGCCAGACCTGGGCAGCCCGGCCATGGGCAGCCCGGCCCGGACTGCCGCAATGGACCCTCCCGGGCTCAGTCCGCCTGGTCGCGCGCAGCCCTTACGTCGTCGCCGCCGTCGTCGCGGCCCGCCGCGGTGGCGGTGATCGACACCTTGCCGCCGCCGCCGCCGCCGCGCGCCGCGCCGCCGCGGCCGGCGCCGGCGCCGGCGCCGCCGTTTGCGAGCAGCGAGGCCTTGCGGGCGGCGGCGGCGCGCGCGGCGATGCCGGATGAGACCATGTGCGCGATGGCCTGGCGGTTGGGGGGGCGGTTTTGGGGGGCAGGGCGGGTTTTGGGGCCGGGGCAGTTGGGGGGCGGGGCGGTCTGGGGCGGTGCAGAGGCTCGCCAAAAATTGGACCCAACCCGACCTCCGAAAACAGACAGAACGAAAACCCCAAAAAACCCAAACCCGGCCCCACCATGGCGGTGATCATGGGGTTGACGCCAGAGGCGGTGGGGAAGGCCGAGGCGTCCGCCACAAACAGCCCTGAAACCTCCCAAACCTCGCCAGAGCCGTCGCAGACCGAGTCCCTGGCGGGGGGTGGTTTGGTTCGGTTCGGTTTGAGTTCGGTTTGAGTTCGGTTTGAGTTCGGTTGGGTTTGTTTTGGTTAGAATTCGGTTGGTTTTGATTCAGGTTGTTTTGGCTTGATTGTGTTTCCTTGGTGGGTCTGAATTTGAATGCGGCCTGGCCTTCGCATGGGAAAGGTGCCGGCCGCCGCAACCGCGGCCGCAGACAAGGCGCACGCGTGCATGCGCACCTGTGTGCACGCATTAATCGCAGCACCCCAAAAGCCCCCCCGCAATCAATCGCACCCCCAAACCCCCCGCGCGCGTGCGCTCCAAGCCCCCCGCACCTGGGTGACGACCCCATGCGGCAGGAGCCCATTTGGTGGGCGGAGAAGAGGGGCATGTCAAACTTCTCGACTGGGGGGGGGTTGAGGGCGTGGGGGCGGGTTTGGTTGGGTCGGGAGGTGGGGTTTGGGTTGGGAGGCGGGGTTGGGAGGTGGGGTTTGGAGGTGGGGTGTGGGGAGAGCGGGTGCAGGCAAGGGGTTTTCGCGGGGTGGGCGAGAAGGCCAATTCAGCGGAGCGGAGTCGGCTTGGCTCGGGGCGACGGGGGGGCAAAACCCCACACCCCAAACCCAAACCCAAAAGACTCTACAACCCTAAACCCGTAAGCCCAAACCCCATACCGTCAAGCGCAAGCCCTCAGCCAGAAGCCCCAAGCCGCGAACCCCAAACCCCAAAACGCACCCCAAACCCCAAACCCGGGGCCCCCTCACCCCCGGTTGCGTAGGCATCCGCGATCATCGCCTCGAGCCCCGCCTCCCCCTGGTCCCTGTGGGCCACCAGGTGGCCGAACGCGTGGGGCAGCGTGACGGACTCCGCGCCGGCGGCCATGTAGGCGCGCAGGGCGAGCTCCATGCCCTGCAGGGGGGAGGGCCGTTTCGGGCGGTTTTTTCGGGCGGTTTCGGGCGGTTTTTTCGGGCGGTTTCGGGCGGTTTTCTCGACGGCTTGGACGAATCATTGTGATCTTTCTCGACTGGATCGATTGCTTTATTGCCCGCGTTTGGGCTGGCCTACAAAGCCTCTAGGCCAGAGCTTGTTTTCATGAACAAAAACGGGCAAAACCCTCCAAAACCACCCCAACGACTCCCCCAAACCGCCCAAAACCGCAGTTAAAGCAGCCCCCACCTCGAGCACGGAGCGCGCCGTCTCCGGCGTGGGCCAGTAGTGCACCCGCGGCCGGCCGCGCCCGTCGACGGTGACGCGCCCGCCGCCGCGGTCGCGCGCGAAGATGACGGAAACGGCGATGTCTGGGGGATTTGAAAAGATTCGAATCGTTTTGGGGGGAGCGGCGGTTTTGGGGCGGTTGTGAGGCCGCCTTTGGGGGCCGGCGGGCGGGGTTTGCCGCAGGGGCGTGCGAGCATGCTGCCGGCCAATTCTGCTGGTCAAATGCTATCAGTCAAACTAGCAGCGGCCGGTCAAACCCACGACGGCCGGTCAAACATGCGGCGCGCCCCACCCACCCTGCATGCGTATGAGCTGGTTTTTGAACTCGAGTGGGTTCCAGGGGTGGCACGCCGCCATCAGGCCGGGGTGGAGGGAGGGCACGCTGACCATGGCTGGGCGGGGGGGGGGCGGTTTGGGACGGTTGGGGCGGTTGGGGTGGTTGAAGGCGGGGGTGGGGGGGGGGGACGCTGACCATGGGTGGGGGGGGGGGCGGTTTGGGTGGTTGCGGGTTTTTTTAAAGCGAGCTTGCTTTGAAAACCGGCCGGGCTTAGCAAACCAGCTGCTTTGAAATGGGCGAGGCCACCCCCGGGATAGACACGCGCACAAATACACACACGCGCGCGCCGCCGCACCCCCGTAGCCGCCCTGCTCCCAGTTTGCTGCGGACAGCGAGTAGGTCAACATCATGGCGCCCTTTGGGGGGGAGGGGGGTGGGGGAGGGGGTTGGGGTGGGGGTGATGTGGCGGGCGGGAGGGGGGGGAGCATTGCGGGGGGTGGGGGTGGCGGCCAAGACGCAAAGGGTAGGGGGGATGTTGGGGGTTTCTTTCGGAGCCTTCGCGCGGCGTTTCAGGCGCATCAAGCTGGAAAAAGGGTGCTTTCACCGGGCCCTTGGTGACCTGGTACACGTCAACTGCGCCTGAACGGGAACAATGGAAATTTCCCCCCGCCAAAACCCCTATAAGGTTTACCTGATGCGGCCGGTTGCCCAAAAGCAAAAAAATGTAACATTTCCCTCCCCCCCAGGGGGGAGTCAGGCCCACCTGGTACATGTCAACTGTTCCGGTGTCGGAGCCGCAGTGCGCCTGCCGCTTGTCAAACACGCCCATCACGCCAAACGCGGGGTGCAGCCGCAGGTGCGCGCCCACGTTGCCGCCGCAGGTGACGCCGCTGCGCAGCAGCAGCGCGGGCTGGGGGGGGGTTAGGGCGGGGGTTTGGAGGGCGGGGCGGGTTGGGAGGGGCGGCGGTGTGCAGGGGAGGGCGGGGTGCCTGCCGCGGCCGCTGCGGGCGCGCGGCTGCGGGCTGCGGGCAGCCACAGGTGCTTTCAAAGCCGCGAAAAAGAGGCCAAACAGGGCAGACAAGGCCGTGCCTGGAAAGCTGCAAAAATCGCCCAAGAAACGCAGGCAAAGCCGCCCCCCAAAGCCTCAAACAGCGCAGGCAAAGCCGAACTCAAAAGTGTCAAGCCCCCTCACGTTGTGGATGGACCCTGCGCTGGCGATGACCAACGGCGCCATCACAACCACCCTGGTGCCCGATGAGTAATCGTCCTCGTCGCCCCCTATCACCAGCTCCACCCCCGCCGCGACGCGCGCGCGCGCAACCTCGGACGCGCGCGCGCCGCCTCGGACGGGGGCGGGGGCCGCCTCGGTGATTACGCGGCGCGCGCGCGCGCCGGTGAGGATGCGGGCGCCGTGGCGGGCGGCGTCGGCGAGGTATGACACGTCAGTGGAGACCTTTTGTTGGTTTGGGGTTTTGCGTTTTGTGGTTTTGTATGTGTTGTGTTGTGTCGTGTTGTGTTGTGTTTTTTTCGATCGTTTTCAGGTTTTGCCGATGACCTCCCGCTCCCACCCACCCACCCATTCCCACCCCCCAACCCCGCCCCACACCTTGTGCCCGGTCTTGCACCCCAGCGAGCAGTGCCCAGAGCACTCATCAGACCGGCAGTTGCGCGGCAGCTGCCGCGCGTCCGCCCCCAGCTCGCAGAGCCCGTCGAAAAGCGCCCCGTTGTTGCCGTTCAGCCGCGTCGTCTCCTGGACGCCGAGGCGGGACAGCACCGCGTCGAGGGATGAGTCGTAGGCCGGGGTGGCAAAGGCGGGGAGGCCGTGGCGGTCGGCCCATTCGCGGCGGACGTGGTCGGGGGTGCGCAGGGAGGCACACCTGGGCGGCGCGGGGGGAGGGGGGGGCGGGCGGGGCGGGGCGGGGGGGGCGCGTTAGCGATTGCGGGAAGGGGGGTTTCGAGCCGCCCGCTGCAGCTGCGGCGCACGCCGCAAGCATCCAAACGTGCAGGCACGCAGGCACGCAAGCCAACCGAACCAACCGACCAAAAGGCCCACCAGTTGATCTTGGTGCCTCCCCCCATGGTTGCGCCAGCCAGGATTGACATGCCGCCGTCGTCGGTGGTCAGGAAGGCTGCGAGGGGGGGGGGGCGTCGGCGGTTGTTGGGTCGTTTGTTCCGTGCGCGGCGGCGGCCGGCGCCATCGCGTCGCCCCCATGGCCGCAGCGCGTCTGCAGCAGGGGTCGGCACGCGTTCACGCGCGTGCGCACGCCGCCAAGCGCGGCTGCCAAGCGCAGCTGCCAAGCGCGGCTGCCAAGCGCGCTGCCAGGCCGAAACTGCCAGGCCCTGACTGCTCACCTCCCCGCTCAAACATCTCCTGGGTGGATTCAGACTCCAGAAGGGTAAGGTCTGCGGTCGGGGGGGGGCGTGTTACGTTTTATTCCATTTGTGTGTGGGGGAAAGGGGGCATGTTTCTCTATGCATGTCCCGCAGGGGCACGCGTGCCCGCACCCTCCCCCTCCGACCCATCCCAACCCCTCCACCCCGACCCCCCACCTCCCCCCACCCCAATCCCCTCACCGGCCATGCGTTTCCAGCTGCCCTTCTCAATGACGACCACCCTCAGCCCCGCCGCCGCCAGCTGCGCCGCCGCCACGCCGCCGCCCGCGCCGCTGCCGACGACGACGGCGTCCGCCGAAAGCACCGCCGCGAGCGCGCCGCCCTCCCGCCCAGCGCGCGCCGCCTCGGCGCGCGCCGCATCGGAGGGCTGCGCCGGCCTGAGGCCGCGGCGCTCGAGGTAGCGGCCGAGCCCGGCCGGCCCCGCCGCTGCGAGCGCGGCGCGCGCGTCGACGACCGCGCTGGCGAGCACCTCCTCCGCCTGCAGCGCCTCGGGCGAGGGGGCCGGCTCTGGCATCTTGGGCGCGCCGCCCGGGTAGTTGACAGCGCCGAAAAACGGGTTGGCGCCGGCCGCGTCGAGGGAGCTGAACACGACCGCCACGATTACCGACTTGATGGCCTTGTAGGCCTGTTGTTGTTTTGGGGGGGAGGGAGGGAGGAGGGTTGGCGAAGGCGCGCGGCTCGGTCGCAGGGCTGGGGTTTGGGGTTTGGGTTGGGCGCGCCGGGTGCATGGGCACATGGGCGTCGCATGCGTGCGCGCATGGGTGCGCGCATGCGTGCGCATGAGCGGGCATGCAGCATGCGCCAGCAACCAGACCGCGGCGCGCACGCACGCGCGCGCGCGCACCGCGCGCAGCCCCTTGATCCAGTGGTGGCGCCACGCGAGCAGCGCCGCCTGGCGCTGCTTGAGGGGGAGGTCGGGGTAGGCCCGCGGCAGCCAGGGGAACGACGGGGACAGCGCGTGGCGGCCCGCGAGCAGCAGCGTGGCCAGGGGCCAAGACAGCAGGTAGAGCACCCTGCATGGCCGCATGCGCCGCGTGGTGGGGGGGAGCGAGGGGCAGATTCGTCAGCGGCTGGGGGCTGGGGGTTGAGGGCCGAGTTCCAAGGAGGGCCCCCAGCTGCTGGGCAACGCAGATGCGTGCGCGGCGCGGGCCCATGCGGCGCTGCGCTGCGCGCCCCCATGCGCGCCCCGCGCGCAGGCGCAGCTGCCGCCGGCGCCCACTCACAAAAGCAGCGCGCCTTTGTTGTACCCCATGAGCCGTTTCTGGATGAGGAGCAGGGCCTGTCGGGGAATTGTCGGCGGTTTGTCGGGGATTCGTCAGCGCGGGGCGGCTCGCGTCGGCGGAGGGTACCAGGGAGGGGGCGCCGCGCGCCAGGCGCGGCGCGCGGGCGGGAAGCCCGGACTGCGCGCGACGTCGCGCCAAAGCGCGGTGACGCCGGCCGCGCGGGGGCGGGGCGCGGGGGCGGGCGGCCCCGCGCAGTGGGCGCGAGGGCGGCGGCTGCCCCCGCGCGATTTGGCACGCCCTGGCCGGCGTGTCACCGGGGCCGCGGAGCTGTCGGAACCCAGGCGCGCCGCTGCTCGCGCGGCCGCGCCCGGTCGGTGCTGCTCCCCTCCCCCCCTTTTGCTCGCCTGCTCGGGCAGCGCCGCCACCTCCGCCCCCGACGTGGCGTAGAAGCGCGCCTCCGCGTCCGACGCGCCATCGGGCGCGGGCTCCGAAGGCCAGATGGCATCAGCCAGGGAGCGCAGCACCTTCAGCTGCGCGCGCTCGACCGCGCTGTCGCGGATGGTTGGCGCGGTGCCGACGCCCGTGCCGCCGGCCATTGCGGCAGCGCGCGGTGAGCGCAGCTCAGGAGGCCTCCTGGGATCGAGGAGTCCCAAACCCGCCGGGCCACGGCGCCGGAGGGGCCCGCCCCGTGTTGGAGTGTGCCCACCACACCTGCTGTGCGCGCTGGCACAGATGTGTAGCGGGTGCGATGCAGCTCTATGCAAACGCATGCGGGTCGAGGGATGCATTGCGCCCTGCGCGTGCGGTGACAATCGCCTGAAGAGTGACGGGGAAAGTGGGGGTCAGCGGGCCCGTGCGGTGGCCACAGCAACGGCGCCAGGCGCCGCCCTGCGGAGCGCAAAGAGGGGGGATTTGCCGCAACTCAGCGATTGGCGCCGGCCCGGCGGCACCCAGGCCCGCAGCGGCCGGCGGCGCGGCGGCAGCGGCGGGCGCGGGCGCGCGAGGCGCGCGATCAGCAATGTCGGACCGCCTCTGGGAGGCGTGGCAGCAGGCCACGCCATTCCAGAAGCGCAAGGCCGTCGCGGGCGCCGTGCTGTGCGGCTGGGCGGCCGTGCTCACGGTGCGCAGCTCGGGGGCGCCCGGGGGGGCGCGCAAAGCCTGTTCACCGCCGCAGCACGGGCTTGGATCGCGGGCTTTTGCGCCCCGCTACCCCCTGGCAAATCTTCACCTGTGTGGTTATTGGCCGCCGCCCGCTCCTCCCTCGGACTCGGAGCTCCTGCGCAGCTCCTGGAAAAAAAATCGTCTCCTCTCCGCCCGCTGCCTCGGCGCTGACGCCCGCGCCCGCGCCCCTCCCGCCGCCGAAACGCCCCGAAACCGCCTGCAGGCGGATATGTACTTCCTGCAGCAGCGCCCCGAGTTCCAGCAGCGCTTCGGCACCGCCGAGCCCGCCGAGGCGGCGGGGGCCGGCGGCGGCGCAGGGGAGCCGCCCGAAGAAGACAAGCCTTGGAGGAAGAAGCCGCAGCCGCAGCCGCAGCAGCAGGCGCAGCAGGCACAGGAGCCGCCAAAGCCGCAGCAGCAGGCGAAGCAGCAGCCGCAGGCGCAGCAGAAGCAGCAGCAGAAGCAGCAGGCGCCACCAAAGTCGCCGCCACAGGCTCAGCAGCAGCAGCAGCAGCAGCAGCCCAAATCGTAGCAGCAGAAGGAGCCCAGAAGAGGCCGGGGTCCTGCAGGCAGCGGGGGAGGGGAGATTGACCGAGTTGTAACGTGTTTGAAACGCCAAAGCGGCTCGCCAGGGCCGGAACGGGCGGCGCTGCGTGCAGCACGGCGCGCGCGCAGAAATCGCAAGCCCGCGACGCCTCCGCCGGACAGCCGGCGGAGGCCCCGCGGGGTCTGCGGCTGCCCTCGCTCGCAGCCAGGACGCGGCTGCCCTCGCTCGCAGCCAGGAGCGGCAGCCGCGACGATCGGGGGCTGCCGCGGCCGCTGGGGCGGCGGCGCGGGTCTGCGCGCTGGACGGCTGCGCGCGCGCGCTGCAGTGCACCTGCCGCCCTGCGGGGCAAACCGCGGCGCTCCGGGGGAGCGTGCCCGTTTCTTCCCTCGGCAGCCGCACCTTTTTCAACACAGCAGCGGTGCAAAGCCTCGAGCGACAGGCGCGATTTCGCTGTGAGCTCGCAGCCCACTTGGCTTGAGGTCTCGCGTCCCTGTCGGCAGCAGCACAACGACGGCACCGATTGAAACGTGCAGAAGGGCGTCGCTGCGGGTTCAACGGCGCCACAGCGCGGGTCCCGGCAGCTGGGTGCCTGCCGAGCTGAGCCTGGCCGCGCTTGCCGGGCATGGCGGACGAGCGGGTGCATCCCAAGCGGGGTGCACCGCCCGCGGCGGGCCCCGCGCTGGCTGCGGCGCGCGCGGCGAGCGGAGACGGCCGCCGCAGCAGCGGCGACGCGCCGCTGGACGGCGCGCCCGCCGCCTGGCCGCTGACGCCGCTGCAGCAGCAATCCCGGCAGCAGGGGGACGCTGCGCAGCAGCCGCAGCAGGCGGGGGATGCGCAGGGCCCGGCCCTCAACGGCCAAGCGGCGGGGCCGCGAGGGCACGACTCCCCTGGACCCAAAGTGGGGCCGACGGCGGGTTCGGCCGAGCAGCAGCAGCAGCAGCAGCAGCAGCGCCAACAGCAGCAGGAAGACCGGGGCCGGCCAGCCATTGAGCCGGCGGCCCGGGAGCAGCAGCAGCAACAACAAACAGCCCCGTCCCCGCAGCCGCAGCAGCAGCAGCCGTCGCGGCGGCAGCAGCAGGCGTCGCCACCGCCGCCGCCGCCGCCGCAGCAGCAGCAGCAGCAGCAGCAGCAGCAGCAGCAGCAGGAAGCCTCCCCCTGGCCACGGGAGGCCTCCCCCCAGCAGCAGCCCGAGCTGGAAGCTTCCCCAAGGCAGCGGCAGCTGGGGCCGCGCGTGAAGCAGTGGCAGCCCTCCGCAGTGCTGCAGCAGGCGCAGGCGCAGCGCACCCCCTCGGCTTCCGCCTCAAACGGCGGCGCATCGGGGGGGCCGCGCGCGGGGCAGGCGGAGCATTGGGAGGTTCACTCCATCCACGGGGAGGCGGTGAGCGGCGCGCGGGCGGCGGGCGGGCGGCGTTTGCTTGCGCTTGGCGGCTGGCTGTTTGGCTTGTGTGCAAGCTGCTGCGGCCTGGCCTGGCGGCGGGCCAAGCTCCCCCCCCCTGTACCCCGGTCTGCTCATTTCGGCCCTCGGCCTTTGGGCTGGGCTCTCCGCCCCGGACGGTTCTGTCGCCCCCGGACTGTTCTTTTGCCCCCGGACTGCCCTGTCCCGGTCTCCCGGTCCCCCAAACCCGCGCGCTCCCCAGCTCCCAAAGCCCCCCACACACGCCCTGCACCCGCGCCCCCGCCCCCGCACCCTTTTCCCCCCACCCCCAAACCCAGACCCGCTGCCCACAACCACCCCCCCCCCCCCCCCCCCCCCCCCCCCCCCCCCCCCC